>PNEQ01089271.1:0-16650 GCA_003012365.1 Medauroidea extradentata | reverse complement strand
GACAGTTATATTATGTCAATGTTCTCCGACAGTTATATTATGTCAATGTTCTCCGACAGTTATATTATGTCAATGTTCTCCGACAGTTATATTATGTCAATGTTCTCCGACAGTTATATTATGTCAATGTTCTCCGACAGTTATATTATGTCAATGTTCTCCGACAGTTATATTATGTCAATGTTCTCCGACAGTTATACTAGCTAAACAGTGGCAGTTAAACTTTAGAACAAACTATTTTTATTGCAGAGCAAACGATTACTAAAAAAGAGCTCACATTCTGAACATTTTCAAAATTTTTCTAAGTATTTAGTGGGGGTTAGTGTGAATTTTCCCTCCCTCAAATTTAGTTACTTAATTATTGGCAGTGAAAATTCGGAACTAATTATTTATGTTATCAAACAAACGATAACCAACGAAGAACTGATGCTGTGATTATTTGAATATTTTCTGAGTGTTTGGTTGGAACTAACGACTTTTACTGTGAAATGAACCATAACTAACGAAGAATTAACGCTGTGAAATATTTGAATTTTTTCTGAGCATTTGAAAGGAGGAGGGAATCTTCATAGACGTCCGACCCACCCCGTCGGGAATCGAGCCAGAATCGTTTTGGTGAGAGGCGAGAGGTTGACCCTCTCAGCCGCCACTGACCCCTAGACTGAATTACATACATTCTATTCACAATGCTAATATACGCTTCGATCCTTCGTGCTGCTTGAGGGACCCTTGAAGTTATTGTTAATATTGAATCTCATATCTATAACTTTTAAATAAATGTAAATGCCTTACCTAACTATTCATAATGTTGCATGCGCTAGCGTAATTTAATAAAACCAAAAATACTATTCATGTGTTGAAAAAGTAAACATACGCATGGATCATTGGTACAGAAACACGATAATACGTAAACCAGATTCCAAGACCATAAGTGCATGACACATGAGTGAGCATCGTGTTCTTAGAATAAAGCTACTATACAAATAACGAATACCTGACTTCGAGACTTTTCCATTAGACCTGTAAATTGACATCTTCTTGCACATATAATTACCTTACCAAGTATTAATTTGTTGTTGAATTTGTTCATAAGATAACCTTAAAAATCTACGATTTAAAAACATTTAAACAAGATCCGTTACGAGTTTAATCACATGTTGGTTTAAGAGTGTTAAAAATAGAATAAAAAAATTAAGATGATATCATTGGTGGTGGGTTTTCTCGGGGGACGTTTGGTTCCCCGGACCCTTCATTCTGGCGTTGCTCCACACTCACCTCAGGTCATCCCTTACCAGAGTTAAATACCTAGGTTTTAAGCGCTGAACAACATCTCTTCGCTTACTTACATTAATACAAAATCAAAAATATCAAACCTAGGCAAATGTTCGTTTCGAATCGGATTTGACGTAGTACTTAGTATGTCCTTGATAAAGCGATTTGGAAGTTACATTATACATAAAACTATTAACTTATTTTTTTATATTTTTTAAACGCAGTGCGGATTATAAAATATTAGTATTTAGTGATGTTAACATAAATCTCGAATTTATGTAAAACGCGTTAGTCTTGTTAGTAAAACATTGAATACTGAGTTTGTATTAATAATATCCTGCAATACAATTTTAAACATACACTTAAATCAATTAATATGTAGCCACGTACGAATTCGTTTCGTAAGATCACAAACTTGAATGCATTAATCTTAAAAATTATAAAACTCTCATTCCTAGCAAATGCAATACGACTTTGTGCATAGGCTAATGTAACCTATACAACTGGTTTTTCTGACACCATAACTGAATTTCTAGTGAAAAATATAATTGAATCTCATTACAGACTTTGAAAAAGTTTTTATATATTTTCATTAACTGCTGATCAAAAATAAATAAAATCTTATGACGGCTCACTGTCAGATCAAAAGACTCTCGATGACACGTGCATCTGTCGAGACAAGAGTGCAGACATGTGCACTTTCGAAAATGAATGGATTGAGGGTTAGCGAACTAGTTTGCTTCTAGCGGGGAGTGTGTTCTATGCCGACCACGGTAATAAACACTGGCGTGAGAAAACCCGCGACACATAGCCGTCCGCTTGAAAAGACTTCTTTTGTGACACGGGACAAAGTGTTGAAATTGCATTTTGTAATCTATAATAGTCCTAAAGTATTTATCCGGGCACAAAAGAACTTCTGTGGTCACATGATTACATCAACAACGGCCGTAGCACAGTCATAGAGTTGTATATTACGTTACATTAAAACTACGAAAGTTTTTGAATCGACAGCAAGCAGATTTTTATAAATTAAAGAAGAAGTTAGAGGTCGAATAACATTTATTAGCAGTAATATTTTGCCGTCATACATAAAAAAAACTACTCGAAGAAGTGTAAATATATGTATGCTTCGTCTTGTAGGCTAAAACCCAAGGCCTACGACCGAGGAAATGTTATAAGAGCCGGTATTAACGGATCCTGTTGGCGGCCGCTAAACTGTCACTGGCCAACAAAGTTTAATTATTAAGATACCGGCACTCTGCGTCCTGTAGTCGTCAAGGCCACTATAGGCCTAATGTGTATATATCGCACCCACAGAACCGGAGACTTTCTTAACTAAAACGACATTTTTGTTGGGAATATTGATTCAAAATATTGATGTTGCCTAGAAACTCACAGTAATGATAAAATCATTGAATAGGCCTACTGTAAATTGTATTCACATAAAGCTTTTAATAATATGCTTAAGTAATTTAAATGACTTAAAATAGATAATTTTAAAACAAATATGTAATTTCTGAACTACGATTAGGGTTTGTTTATGCTAAACTATTGCATTTAAAAATATGTTACACAAGTTTACGATACTTTGGTATATGTTCACGTATTGGTCACCTGCATGAAATTCATTTAAGAAACGATTTGATTTCAATGACATGGCTTCACATTACGGTTGAAATGTGCTCTTATTCATTCATTAACAAAATTGTAGCCATTAGTTGGGTTTCCTGACGTGTTACTACAATAATTTACGGGTAGAGTTAATTAATTATTTGTACGAGGACATAGGTTTTTGTTGCTCACCAGTACGCTGTGTGTGAGAATAATCCTTCCACTTAAAGAGACTCGATAATGATAATAGTAAATTTGTGTTTTAGGTATTTTAAACAATTTATCCAAACGACATAGTTAAGGCAACCTATTTATGTTTCACATAAGCATTTTTCTCATGTCTACCAATTTAACAGGCTGTTATAATTTTTGGTATGTAAAAATACATATTTCACTAATTAGCTGTGAAAGGAAGAAGGTTGAATAACATTGGCAGCACTGTAATTATAATAATAGAATAATACTTTGTTATCTATTTTATATTTTCCAATGAAACACGTAAAAGAACCCATTTTAGTTACATATTTGCTTGTTTTGCTGGACCAAATATTACATGGCCAGTTGGACCTTCCGGGATATGAAATTGCATCAGATACAGCCCAAAAGAAAGAAATACGTCGCAGAGAATGGCTACGAAAATGTTTCGTTCACTGTTTAGCAATGCGTGAGAACATATTGAAAAAAATAAGTGTTTGTTGATAGAACTCTGACCTCAATAGCGGTTGCTTAATTTTGAACACCCAATAACAGAGGCGGAACAAAAAGGAACGAGTCAGACGGGAGGGAGGTGCGTGGACATTACAAAGTTGGTAAGGGACTCAGCTAGAATATGGGAAAGGCGGCGGGAAAGTTTACACGCGGGCAACTGGGACACCCCAAATAGGGTGCTAGCTTATTTTGACAAAAGAAAAGAAAGATAAATTTGAGAGGCTGGTTCTAAAGACACGAGATTAAGTAATCACGAAAGATAATTAAAATATATTTAAAAGTTGGATATAGAAGCATAAAAATCATTTTAATATAATAGTGAATACGCGAGAGAAAATATTAAATAGACAATTTAGATGATGAAGTATTTCTGTAGACTCAAATTAGCGCCTGAGGCAGATAATGTATGACTTGTAATCGAAGGTGGTGTTGCCTACTGCAGATAAGTACCAGAAAGGACAAAATTAAAAGAAAAAAATTTTAATGTCAGTGGAGAAGGGAAAATATAATATTTGTCAAGAGTTAATGATCGCCTAAGACACTAAGTAATTGTTTTGCCGTTTATTTTTAAAGTTGCGTATAAATTCTAATATATTTAACTTTTTTTCATGATCATTGAAATGGTTTTTATTTAATCTTATGTATGTCCTTTTTTAAATTTTTTTGTTGGATTATAGTCAATGTTAAGCAGTCTCTTGCTTGGGTATTTATTCTCAAAAGTGTGTGTAGAATTTTTCCCCGTGATTGCCATAAGTTAAGATAAATTATACAAACTGAACCGTTTTTGCGGACAAACGTTACTGCCTGCGAATATTGCCGAGATGCAGAAAAAACCACAACAGTAAAAAAAATAAAGCAAAAATAGAAAAGCTAGTTTTAGCTTTCGTCAACAAACACATAATACACTTATAGCAAACGTAAAATAAAGGAAGGAATCCGTATCCACAAATATAATACGAAAACAAATATATTGCATTTTTAAAATTTTTATTTTCAGTTTCAGCATTTTTTTTTAAATTCAAATAGTTTTTATTTTTTTATTTTATGACCATGGCATTGTAGCCTGCAATGTCTTTATCCACTGTGATTTTTTTTTTTGTTTGGTATATCAGTTGGTTTTAGTGTAGTCGTTAAAACGGAAACATGCAAAATATGACTTTAACAAGCCATTACGCGAAAATTATGAGAGATAAAATAATTTCATAAGAGCCAAATTTAGTCACATTTTGTGTCTTAAATAAGAAAAAAAAATCTGGTACAAATAAAAAATAATAAAATGGTGATGAAAATTGCAATAGCCGGAGTGAATGTTCAAATTTGTTTCCAGAAATGTCATAAGTAATGAAAAATATGGAACAGTAACGTGACGTGTTTACACTCAACAATTATTTCGAAACTATAATATCTTTATTTAGTTCAAGAAATAAGATCGCCAGCAGAGTAGACTATTGTTGTATTGAAATATTAGAGACAGAGACATGCCAGAACTTGTAAAAAAAATTAGCGAACACTGCACAGGTTAACAGATAACAATCAGGGAAACATTGTGAAAATTTTTATAAGAATTTAATTAGAAAATTGAAAATTAATGGTAATTATGTTCTTAACTGAACCAAAACTGTGAACATTAATTTACTCTTTTTTTTCGGTTTATACGTTTATCTCATGTATTTTTCAGTGGTTTTCACTTTGACTAGTAAATGTGATTTCTTAAAATTATGTGAGTGTCGTTCAAACAGTTTACACTTATGCACATGTTTATTTGTATGACTGAACAGTGCATGTTGTACCACAGAAGTGTGCTTGGACTTACAATATTTCACAGTGACACCAACCAACCTACTATGCTTTCAGATTTCGTAGTAATATGCATCATTATCTGTATAACTAGTGCAAATAAGACGGTCCGCGCCTACTCTCACTGCAAACCCCTAGTCCCAGTGTTGATATGTCAGTTTATTTTGCTTTCTCTTTCAGACGGAGTACAAGTACTGCTATGACCTGGTGTTGCACTACGTACTGCATTACCTCAATAAAGACATGAAAGAGAAGAAGTGAGGAAGTGAGCAGGAGATGCTCTGGTTCATCGAGTTTGGTCGAGGGACGGCCCTACCACAAACACCCGATGAGCCTCCACAGCATGGTGACTTTGTTGATGAGGTGGGCAAGCGCCCTCCGGGTCGCTATCACTGGAACTGTTGCTCGTGTCAGCTACTGTCTCCATGCTGTGAAAGGACTTATGGTGAGCGACAGCCAGCACCTTCTCCAGCCGTCGATAGGTCGCTGGTGGAGTTGGCTGCAGTCACTAATCTACCATCCTTCTCGGGCGAGGTAGTTGCCGCTAGGCGCAGGCTTCCACCGACCAAACTCTATGTACATCCTCCATTGCAGAGGTCACCTCGCAGGGACTGGAGGATGTTGGTGGACAGTTATTCCACTCCTGAGATTGCCGTCCTCGAGAATGCCACGTCAACTCTGACACCCGCGAGAAACCAGAGCTCCAATACTGCAGCGAGTGACGAGGAAGATAGGCCGTTAGGTCGTTCCGATGCCGTTAATCGCGTTTTCGACGAAGTTGCCGTTTCTGACGTTTCCGCTATTGGCGACACCACTGTTGTGAACCATATATGCTTACCTTGTAGCAAGTCATTTGAAATTTTTCCGACAGTTGATAGGGAATATTTATCTAGTAATGAAATTGTGGTTACTCAGCAATTTAATACAGCTACAAGTGATAGTGTCAAATACAAACTTAGTACGATAAGTGCCGGTGTCATTTCGGAAGATAAGCTGTTGCTCAAAGGTATTAGTCTCTTACCATTGTTGAATACTTGTATAGGAATAAGGAGGCCGGGGGAATATCTTATTGAAGAGATAGAACAAAATAAACCATCTGTAACTGAAATACGTCGTAGTGAAATGTACAACATAGCTACAGAAGAGAGTAAAGAACTTGTCAGTGAAGATGAAATGTCGGTTGGTATTTCCAAATGTGAGGAAATTGTTTTGGGAAAAATTAGTCCAAAAGTTATGACTGGTGCCTTGAAAAAACGAAGTGAATCTCAAAAATCACCCTCTGGGAAAAAAACTAAGCACTTGAGTCGTGCAAAAACATTTCACAGGAGCAGGACTGCGTATGGAAAAATTACTGGTAGTCTGAGGAAGTCGACTTCACCACGTATGGATTACTCGGAAAGCGAAGTAGAGCTGGAAATGCCGGCGAATGACAGACGTATGAGTCGCAACAGTTTGACACTTGATACTCTGGGGCGACTTCTTCCTCCTTCATTGGCCCCTGATGAACAAGTGCATCAGAAAGTATTTGCAACTAGTAGTGGCTCTACATGCAGCGACTTTGTCACAGCGGATAGCTTCTCCCCATGCGCCGAGCACATGGCTTCAAGCCGGCGATCCACGAGCAGTGATCTCTTTGCCACCGGCAGCGACATCACCGCCAGCGAAATGGACACATTATTCAACGACCTGCACAGCTACACCGACGATGACATAGGAAACGAGATGATTGGCAGCGAGCAATTTCTAAGCAATACGACAACTTCTGCAGAAGATAACGAGCTTGACTGCAGCAAGATAGTAACTGACGATGATTCCGAAGCTTGCGGAACAGACAGTAGCAATGCGACTGGGTTGGACGACCCATTTTTTCCTTTCTGTACGAGCTTGCAGGGTAGGTTGTCCACCCAAGACTTTGGAGATGCCAGAACACTGAAGGCGCGAGCGAGTTCGTCAGAGGCTTTGAGTGAAAGCCAAACAGCAGACGACAATGCCAGCTCTACGGGAGAGAGTACGATTACACCTAGACATGCTGCAAGTTACTGCGAAGGTATTAGATGTCCATTCGGTTCCAGCCTAGCAGCATCATTCCTTGACCGCAGCGGTAGGGATGCAACTGAGGAAACTGCCCGCTCGAATGAGAGTATCTTAGCAACTGCAGGAAGAGATCTGAGTGGCAACAAAGATGTTACTAGTGCAATGTATTGTAGTGGTGACGTTGCTTCTCCAAACTTGGACGTTATCGGCAGTAATAAGCACAAGAGTTTAAAAACAATTACGAAGAAAGTGTCCTCTGATAGTGGGATCAACGTTGGCGATAAGCATTTTGCGGATGATGACATCAATATTTGTGAAGGAGCAGAAGACCAAGTGGCAATCTTAAATCAAAATAACAGTTTTGTTGGTGTGAAAAGTTCTGGTTTTTCACATGTCAATAGGAAACATATAGAGGGTTCAGGTGAAATAGAAAAAAACGGCTTGGAAGCAGATAGTTGTGGTGATAGACTTGCTGTGGAGCCCAGTGCAGATGCCGGCAATGTAGTCGAGTATACCGGTGATGTTTCTGGGAACAGCGAGAACAAATGCTTTCTCTTATGATGATTGCTGAAAACATTGAAACTCAATTCGCCTCACGTGAAAGTAAACACAGGTATCGTAAGTGCCTTCTTTGTGAACAGAGTCGAGCGGACACAGCAGCGATTCAAGTGTTTCAGCCCTGCTCAGTGGCAGTGGTTTCTTGCAAGTGTTCATTCTTCTTATTGTAATGACGGTCTGTATTTAATAATTACGCCATAGTTATTAAGTTTTCCTTCCACCTTCGTATTTTACTGGTAACAATAGCCTCGGAATAAGTTATGTAACTTTCCAAGTATTATTTTTTTTTTAAATAGTAGGTAATAATTTTTATTAAATTTTCTGCGCCAAGTTTGTATCAGTTTCTAAATTGGTTGTGTTTTACTGTGAAAGTAATTGTTAGTGTAAGAAATAAAATTTTATGTATGTTGAGTAGAAACATATATTTACATTGCAATATTTATGTGTTAACCAAGACCAAATGTGCTATTTGCGTAATAAATAAACCACAAGTGACTTTCAATGTTGGAAGAATATAATTTTCTTGTATACTAATTAATTGAAGTATTCCTAGATGTTTTAATTGGTTACTTACTGATAGGCGAAGTTTTAAAAGCAGTCACTCGAATGTAGTCTTGTTTTCCCTTCGAAATATTAGCATTCTCAAACCTGAATTGTCTTGATTCGACTCTTTATTTGTACCTTTATAAGTGTGTACTTTTCAGTAATGTTTTAACTCTGAATTTAATGAAACAATGTTAGTCAGTAAATGTCTTGTTGTTATGCCATTTGTTGAAAGTGATTACTGTGAACGAGTTTATCACGCCCTGTTGATTATATTAAATTGTATATAAACAATGCAAATATTTAAATGTATTTTTATATATCTTAGTTTAAGCGAAATATATGCAAATGTCACACAGCAAATTATTTCATTAGGTTCCATGGGATTTCCATTTAAAACACGATTTCTTCTATACATAATACGTTTCTATATTTTGACGTTTAAAATTATTTTATAATACATACATTTATTTTCTGTAAATGTGACAGACATCTATGTATAATTTTTCATTATTTATCTACGTGATGCAAGTACTAAACAGAAGTTTTCCTTTAATAATAAATGGTTTATACTTAATTCATGGACAAAATTTTAATAAACGTACGCTAAACGATATAACAACAACTAAAGTGTTTTAAATATTGACGTTGTTAATTTGATTTAGTTATTTTGCGAAACAGTTTTACACTATGAGTAAACAAACCTTTTTTTTTTATTTTTAACTGTGCATTTATTTAAACTAAACATTAGATGACCAGCTTGAAAATGAAGTATTTGCTTTTACATTGTCCATAGCTAGTACTAAGGAAAAAATAAACTCTCTATAAACTTTCCTTTACACCGTTTTGTAATGATAAGCAAACATGTATGTATAGTAGATATCTGTGTACCTTAGGATAATTAATTTGTGATTTGTGCATATTTTCATTAAATTACTGCATAAGCAATGTTATTTACATCCTGCAGGTTGCTGATCATCTAATTTCATTGTTAAAACGCACTACACTAATATTATTTTCCAGATTTAGTAAATCATAAATTATTATTAAACTTTACCTTTAAAAATATAATATACATCAATAGATAGCTCATTTTTTAGGTATAAATAAGTAATGTATTCGTTCAAGTAAATTTATGCCTATGTAAGTGCAATAATTTTCGTTTAAATAACACACTGCAAAACATTTTGTCACTTTTATTGTGCTAGTGAAAAATTATAATTTATATATAAGTGTTAGGTAGTGAATTTATTGGAGATTTTTGGGATGAAGTAGCAGATATGTATATTGACAATTAAATTATTTATTTTATAATACTGAAATATATGTTCCTCTCTATTCAGAGAAATTTATTTTTCTTCTTATTTAAAAGAATTTTTGAGAAAATTTTTCTAACTGGAAATAATTTAATGCACACATATTTTTAAAAGCTAATGGGATAAAATTTTGCACATAAACAGTACATTTTGTAGTTGCTCAAATGACGAATTACAGAAACAAAGTTGTAGGTTTAAAATAATGACGTAGTAAACAAGAAAGCAACTTACAGTTTTGAATTATTTTCAGTTCAGCGTGTACATGACTTAACAGATCAACGGTATTGATTGTATAGCTGTTGTTTTACCAATGGCATATTGCTAGAGTGAAATCATATTACATATTCATTGCTAAGAACAAAACATGAACACATGCGGATAGACTCCTCACAAGCGTAATGAAAGCAATTTTTTATTTTCTGTAACAAATATTAACATAAATTTGAGTAGATATTCCACTTCTTTCCAAACTTTTTAAGTACTTAAATGTTTCATGCTGTTAGACAAATGTTCGGTGATATTTAAATTTTAGATCTGCGAATCTTTGTTAATCTAGCTGTAAATTTTGATTACACTATCAAAATGACTTTTTAATTGTTTTCGAACTAAAATAAAAAATAAGAAAACTATGGCTTTAACAAGGCAGTATTTACACCATATGTGTGATATGTGCTTGCATTCTACTGCAAATAATATTGTATAAAAATACTAAAATTTTATTTCACTGTATGTGATTCTTCTGATAAATTTATTGGCCCTTCGCCAATTTTAAAAGTGAAACAAAACTGCATAATAAATTAGCTGACCGAGCCACCTTTCAAATTGTTAACGATAAGAACTTAACAGAAATAAAATTTCGCTTAAGTGTTATTTCCGTACAAACTACATCAGTTCTTCGACATGACAATTCTGATATGTGAGTCTTGGTGAAACATGTACTGGTATGAACCTTGTGTACATCTTAGTAATATGTTAAATGGTTCAGTAAAATATTAATTTAAAAGATAGTTTCTGTATTGATATTTTTCACGATGATGCCTATGTTAAACTGAATTACATGGTTGCGATAAGCAAATGATAATATGCAAAATGTATAAAATTAAAGTTGAGTTAGTAACAATTCAGTTAGAAATTTTTATAAATTACAAATTGTATTTATTGAAATAGGAAACTATTTGGACTAATCTCATTTAAAGGAACCCAGAAATTATCGTACGGTTTAAAATTCTCGCTTTTCTTGAGAAAAAAATTACAAAATGGTGATATTTCCTGTAAGCCTATTACATTAAAATTATTAAAAAAAAATTACCAACGTAACTAATATACCTAATTTGGTCCAAGTGGTTGCAAATTAACCGTACGAGATAAAATATTTTGCATACAACTAGAAATTATAAAACATTTTGTGCAGTCTTCTAATATAGTGGACTTACAACAATAAATACTAGTTAGACAAAGTTGGATAATAACGTGTATAAATATTGAATTGACTTTTAGTCGTTCCTGTGGTTCTTGACATCAGTGGTATAAAAACTTATGTTTCCAAGTCGTGAAATTTTAGAAACTGGGTGATACGTTTGAACCAGTGGTTGAAATTTCTTTAAACATTGTACGTATTTAGTACTTAGTAATCTTACTGTACTTAATTTCATTTATGATCTGTTCATATTTTCAAAATACGGCCAATTTGTTTTTAATTTTTGATGAAGGTAGATACCTAAGTAGCTGTGATTTAGAATTTTATCAAATTCGGTAATCATAAAGAACCTTGTCAGATGAATTGGCATATTTTCATTTTGTTCATGCAGGAAGCATAGTTTCAAAATGGAGGCCAATTTTTTCGTAATATGTATGAATAATAATATGAAAGAAATATTTCCACGATTTTCAACACACTTAGTATATATATGTATGTATGCTGACTTTACATCTATTTATTTCGATCATACTATGTGCATGTCTTCAAAATGGCGGCCATGTTTATAATGCGTAACATCACATCTGTTTTTTTTTTTTTTTTTTTTTTAGAATTTCATACAAATTGGTACACATACTACATACCAAGTTGAATTTATCGTGTGTATCTCAATTAAACTATATCATGTTTTCAATATGGAGGCAGTTTCTATTTTAGCATAGTATTACAAGTATAACTTATATAAATATTTTTCAGAATTTCATTAAACTTCGTACACATATACAAAATAACAGGAAGTTACAAGCATAACTGATAAGTCTTCTAGCCTCAAAGTAGGTGAAAATGTATCTTGAAATTTAAAATCGTTAATGTAATATGGTAATTTTAAATAGTAATATTTATTTAGACGTATAATATACGAAAAATACTACAGATAAGTAAGCTTACTAAGTAATCAGTAACCAGTTTAACAAAATTAAGAAAAAATATTTGTGATATGTCTTTCCATCATAAAGATAAAAAACAAAAACCAACTTCAAAATGTTACCAAAGGATGAACGTGATACGCAAAAGTCAAGTCAGGGTTGTGTGTGGTATGTGTACCAAGTTTGATAAAATTCCTAAAAATATTTAATTACTTAAAACATATTATGCAAAATATATAAAATTGCCACAATTATGAAAATTTGAACATTCAATGGGCGAAATACACGAAAGCCGAATCAGTTTTTATGCAGTGTACCAAGTTTGACCAAATTCAAAAAAATATTTCCTAAGATATGTGTAACTATGCTAAAAATATTAAAACGGCCTCCATTTTAAAAAATATGAACAAAGAATGAACGAAATACTCAATGGTCAGGTCAACTTTGTGTGTAGTACGCGCGTACAATATTGATGAAATTCTGAAAAACTCTTCCTAAGAAAAGTATTAATATGCTGAAAATATAAAAATTACCACCATTTTAAAACTGTGAACACAGGATGAACAAAATACAAAGAAAATAAAGACAGATTTGATGTAGTATTGGTGAAATTCTGAAAAATTATTCCCAAAACGTGTAATACCATGCTAAAAACCTAAAAATTGCCGCCATTTCAAAAATATGAACACATTGTGAACGAAATACACGAAAACCAGGTCAGCTTTGTATGTGGTATCTGTGTAGCAAGTTTGATGAAATTCTAAAGTACGGTTACTTAGATATTTAGCTTGATCGAAAATGTTAAAATGGCCGCCATTTTGAAAATATGAACAGAGCGTAAACAAAATATATAAAAGTCAAGTCATATTACAGAGTACGGTATGTTTACAAAGTTTGATGAAATTCGGTCCCTTAGTTCAAACTTTATTAGGGGGGTGGTGGTTGAACACACACTGACACACTCTCTCTCTCTCTCTCATCCCCCCCTCTCTCTCTGTCTCTCACACACAGATACGCAGACAGGAAGGTGATCTCGTAAGCTTACTCTTTCCATCGGAAAGTGAGCTTAAAAGTTTAATTTCTATATTTTTCGCATATTATGAAGTATCTGCGGAAATTTTTTCCGGAATTTCATCGAAGTTGTACGCATATACTACATACAAAGTTTACATGACTTTTGTATATTTCATTCACCCTATTTTCGTATAATTTAAAAAAACGGCAGAAATTTTATAATTTTTAGCATAAAATGTCGCATGTTAGAAAATATTTTTCTCAAATTCATCAAATTTAGCGAATTTTACTAACTTTAGTACACATATACTTCATGGTATACTGACTTGTCTTTTGTGTTTTACGTTGATCGTGCGTTCATATTTATATTTGAGGAAATTTTTTTCCAAAGTTCATCAATCTTGGCGCACGTGTACTACTTAGTTGACTGGACATTTGTGTGTTTCGTTTATCCTTTGGTCATATTTTGAAAATGGCGGCCATGTTTTATCTTTAGGATAGAATAACATCTCAAAATTTTCTCTCGATATTTATTGAACTGTTTGCATATATATCACTTAGTAGGCTGATTTAAATTTTGTGTATTTCGTTTAATATATACATTTATATCTGCAATGTATTTAGGTATTTATTAATGCCCTGTTCATATTTTCTAGATGTCGGCCATTTGACCATGTAATGGTTGCAGAAGGTATCTAAGGAACAATTTTTTTTCTGATTACGTTAAACTATTAAGTTGATTTGACGTTTAAGTGAATTTGATTATGCCGTTCTCATGTTATCGAAATGGTAAATTTGAAACCTTTTTAGATAGCATGAGATGTCTGATTACCAGTTTTCAGAATTTCATCAAACTCGGTTAACACATTTTGTAGAAAAATGACGCAACATATATGTATATTGTTAATGTGTTGTCTTAAAATTTACACAGTGGTCGAATTTGAAACAAAACTTTATCACACTAGATATCCAATAGAACCATTAAACAGCATTTTATCAAACTTAACATGCATGATAATATAATATGTAAAGTGTATTAAGTACGTATTTTATTCAAACGGTTTTACAAACTCTTGTACTTGGAATTATTTTATGACAAGAGGTATTTAATGAGTATTTTCCAAAATTTCTTTAGACTCTGTACAATTTCTCTCCTAACCCACCCTAATCTCCTGAGACATGGTTGTGGTCCGTGGGAGGGGCGAAGCCTGAGTAGTCTCAGAGCTGAGCCAAATACATACGTCTACAAGGGAGAGATATCATGCAAGGAGTCATGCATCGCGGCAGAGAGGGATTGGCCAGACTTGGCTACCTACCTAAGTGTATATAGCTTAACCTATATCTAAGAACAGAGATATATCATGCAAGGAGTCATGAATCGCTGCAGAGAGGGACTGGCCAGACATGGCTACCTATCCTAAGTCTATATAGATTAACCTATATCTAAGAACAGAAATATATCATGCAAGGAGTCATGCATCGCTGCAGAGAGGGACTGGCCAGTCATGGTTTCCTACATATGTGTATATAACTTAACCTATATCTAAGAACACAAAGATATCATGCAAGGAGTCATGCACCGCGGCAGAGAGGGACTGGGCCAGACATGGCTACCTACCTATGTGTATATAGCTTAACCTATATCTAAGAACACAGAGATATCATGCAAGGAGTCATGAATCGCTGCAGAGAGGAACTGTCCAGACATGGCTACCTACCTAAGCGTATATAGCTTGATCTATGTCTAAGAACAGAGAGATATCATTCAAGGATTCATGAATCGCTGCAGAGAGGGACTGTCCAGACATGACTACCTACATAAGCGTATATAGCTTGATCTATGTCTGAGAACAGAGAGATAACATGCAAGGAGTCATACATCGCTGCAGAGAGGGACTGGGCCAGACAATGCTACGTACCTAAGTGTATATAGATTAACCTATATCTAAGAACAGAAATATATCATGCAAGGTGTCATGCATCGCTGCAAAGAGGGACTGGGCCAGACATGGCTACCTACCTATGTGTATATAGCTTAACCTATATCTAAGAACACAGAGATATCATGCAAGGAGTCATGAATCGCTGCAGAGAGGAACTGTCCAGACATGGCTACCTACATAAGCGCATATAGCTTGATCTATGTATGAGAACAGAGAGATAACATGCAAGGAGTCATACATCGCTGCAGAGAGGGACTGGGCCAGACAATGCTACGTACCTAAGTGTATATAGATTAACCTATATCTAAGAACAGAAATATATCATGCAAGGTGTCATGCATCGCGGCAGAGAGGGACTGGGCAGACATGGCTACCTACCTATGTGTATATAGCTTAACCTATATCTAAGAACACAGAGATATCATGCAAGGAGTCATGCATCGCTGCAGAGAGAGACTGTCCAGACATGGCTACCAACATAAGTGTATATAGCTTGACCTATTATTTTTGAACACAAATATATCATGCAAGGAGTCATGCATCGTAGAAGAGAGAGAGACAGGCCACACATCTCTAGCTACCTAAGTGTATATATCTTAACCTATAGCTAATTACAGGAATATATCATGCAAGGAGTCATGCATCGCTGCAGAGAGGGACTGTCCAGACATGGCTACCTACCTAAGTGTATATAGCTTGACATATATATAAGAACAGAGAGATATTATGCAAGGATTCATGCACCGCGGCAGTGAGGGACTGTCCAGACATGGCTACCAACATAAGTGTATATAGCTTGACCTATATATAAGAACACAAATATATCATGCAAGGAGTCATGCATCGCTGCAAAGAGGGACTGGCCAGACATGGCTACCTAACTAAGTGTATACAGCTTGACATATATATATGAACAGAGAGATATCATGCAAGGATTCGTGCACCGCGGCAGTGAGGGACTGGCAAGACATGGCTTCCTACCTAAGTGTATATAGCTTAATCTATATCTAAGAACATAGAGCTATCATGCAATGAGTCATGCATCGTAGAAGAGAGAGAGACAGGCCAGACATCTCTAGCTACCTAAGTGTATATATCTTAACCTATAGCTAATTACAGGAATATATCATGCAAGGAGTCATGCATCGCTGCAGAGAGGGACTGTCCAGACATGGCTACCTACCTAAGTGTATATAGCTTGACATATATATAAGAACAGAGAGATATTATGCAAGGATTCATGCACCGCGGCAGTGAGGGTCTGGCAAGACATGGCTCTCTACCTAAGTGTATATAGCTTAACCTATATCTAAGAACATACCATGTTTACTCACACCGAAGTGTGGCTTTCTTTGTTGACGGTGCCTCTTAGCCTAGGCCATCCCGGCGCCCGGCCCCCATGGGCGAGGGGAGAGATCACGCTCTGCCACGCAGTGTACTTCAGCTAACAGTCTGTTGGAACCGCGCGAACCCTTTCGCGGAACGCAGAACTGCGCCTCCATGTCACCTAC
>PNEQ01089270.1:0-16650 GCA_003012365.1 Medauroidea extradentata | reverse complement strand
GGGCGTGAGGAACGCCATAAGAGTCCTCTGCGCAACACCCAATCTGACGTCGAGTGGGGTGATCACGTAAACAACGCCACGGCCATCGGCCACGCGGCCCTGCGAGAGAGGAATCTACCGACTGAGTGCCCGTTCTCCAATAACGGGCTGGCGCACCGGGCAATTCACTATCTAATCACCAACCCCCGCTCGCGTCAATATATTTTTTAAAATTTATTGATGTATGTTGCATATGATTACTGCAATACCTAATTGGTGAGTTAAGTAGGTTAACTTGAAACTAGCATAGCCTTGATAAAAAATTATTTTTCAAAATGCAGAAATCATATTTTTAATGATATACACAATATTTTTTTTTTTAACAGAAACATCACTAGGATTATTAAAGTTTTTTGTAAAATAATCTTAAAGTAATTGTAACTGTAATGTAAATAAAACAAGCTGCTGAGTAAAAATTTTATTGTACGATGATTGACGAGCATGTAAGTTGGAGATATAATATTGATAATTTAGTACCTATATTAAATAGAGCTAATTTTACACTTCATTGTACGAACATTATAGTAGATTCAAACTATGTACTTTTCTTATTTTCACTCTTTGGTTTCTTAAGACATTTTTCATTCGGCAACTCAGTGCCAGCTAAGAATAATTTTAAACTTAAAAAACAAAATCAATTATAGTGGTAAACCGTAATAAATTCAGAGACTCATAAACAATTATTTACATTTAATAAAATATTAACATTACCAAGTTTGTATAGTTACTCAAGACCAGTTTTTTACCAGAGAAATTTGGAAAATTTTAAGACCAGCACTAACAAGACGTTATACCACATAACATACGAAATAAAAAAATATTTTCATTACACTATCTACTACTTCCGTCATATAAAAATGTAAATTAGGTTATATGTCAGCTAACATTTTCAACAAGTTATCAGATGAGATTAAAACAGTTTTTAATGAAAGTGCAGAAAATTTTAAAAATATATCTAAAAAAATTTTATTGATACTACAAAATTCCATTCACTCAATAAATGAATACCGTAAACTGGGGTTTCTTTGTGACAGACGAGGGCGACTTTGTGACACTTAAAATGTTTATTTTGTGATTGTAAAAAAAAACTCAAAATTTCGATATGTCTGACATGTGCTCCTTAACGACCGTTCGCGCCTCTGTACTAACAACGCCCGCAGCCAAAGCCAGCACCATCAGTAACCTAGAGGCTTACGGAATACACTGTGGGAAGTTTCCGCAACCGACAGGGTCAACTGAGCTTCTACCTTAGTATCAACACGGGCAACCTTGTCAAAGCAAAGGAAAGTTTAACCAGCCAACACACTCAGCCAAATAACACCACCCATGTATGTCCTAGCTTCCTAGTCGAGAGGGACAGCATCGCTGTACACGACATGTGTAATTGCCAAAGTGTGTACGTGCCAAAGTATAAGTGTTTAAGTGCCGAAGTGCGGGCGTGTGTAGGCAAATTTAGTAATGTTGTGTTAACAAGCATATTTTTCTAAATTTTGTGGTAGTTACAACACAGCGATGAATACAGAAAGTAAAAAGCGAACTTAAATCACTGCATGACTCTGAACCACACAGCACGGCTCAGAGTGGCAACCTAACTAAACTAATGACAGCACAAAGTGTGCCAATTGTTTTTCTATATATTCAGTATCTGGATTTATTATTAAATCGAAGTGTTTTATGTGTAATTTCTCAATCATTCATGCCAGCTCGGACTTTTGAGAGACAGCTTAACAAGTAAACGGGAGCAGCAGGCATCATAAAATAATTTACCTCAGTGTTTGAAATTCTGTGTTTTTCAGTAACAGTACTTGTAATATTGTTTCAAAGGGCTGATATGTGTTTTGTGTATTTTCCAAGCTATAAGCGGTCACGCGGGATTGTTTTGGCGTGCACGTAACAGTCTTGACGATTCAGTCTTGTACGAGGCGCGAGAGGGTGTGCCATGCACGCTGTGGCTCCTGGACCTACAAACTGTTTACTTTTCTTTGAAACTTACTCATTTTCGTTTTAATCCAGGAGTAGCACCACCCTCATCCCTGCAAGCTCATCTTCACATACGGACATAACTTTTCACATAACCAGTTTACATAGCTGCATAATTCGTGTACGTGCTTTGCAGCTTCAGCCACCCATGGGCTTGAAGAGTGGGTTCTGGTACATGCACATAGGTGCAATCATGTTGCTAGTGTTGATTTAACCACAGTAAATCGCAGTGAAACTTCATTCGCGTAGTGAGTAAATTCGGCCATGGCCACTTCTTGACTCTTAGAGAGCTAGACCATCAAACCAGCTTCTCAACAGCTTCTACACAACAAAATAAAGACACGCAGAGGATCCAGAGGGAACTTCGCCACACGTGCTGTAGATCTGTGGCCCTCGCCAACAACGAGCAGCCGGCATTTCTGGTGTTGGCAAACACACCTCGTCTCTTTACTCTCGTCAAGAGGACATAAATTTCTTATGGATAATTTTTAAAAAAAGCTTATTACTAAAAAATATTTACTAATTTTTTATACAATTAACATAAATTGAGCAATTCGAGAGTCACAAAGTCACCCCTGCTGTCACGAAGTAACCCCTGTAAAAGGTATATAAATGAATGACTACATTGTAATTTGTCTCATAATCTAAATGAGGTTTGTGTTTTTATATGGATTTGTATTTTCCTTTTATTACTGTAATTGCTCTCTTTGCTATAGTGTTTGAAATGTGTGTATTTTTTGTACTGAAATTCTCTTGTTTACTTTATCAACACCTACATCCATAATCATTTTTTAAGTTTAAAATCCAATCCAGAGGAGGCAAATAAACTAAATAAATAAATAAAAATTGGTTAGTAGCCACGAAAGTATGGTACATGTGTTGTTTGGTTTACAGGAAATATGATTATTTTCATCAAAATTGAAAATACATGACTTTATTGCTTGAGACTAAACGCCAACACACGACGAGGCCCCACACCCGGAATCCCTCCCCTAACGCTCGCGAGGGTGGCGATGTACAGGGGCTGATCCAGAGTACCAGTTATATTAATAGTGTCAGTGCTGCCAGAAGTGACCTAGTCACCTCGCGGTGCTCCAGTGTCAGTGTGGCTAGATCCTAAAAACGGCCATGCATAATAATATGTTTTTTTTAGTGAATGATCGATTTTGATTCGATTGAACGGGCTTGCGATGTGATTTACACTTCAATCGGGTACTTACACAAATGTCTAACACGTGAATTTAAAGTATTTCGAAATTCGACACCCAAAAGGTTGAAAAAGCACTAAAGTTGTTTTCCTTCAACCCACGACATATATCTAACCAGTACCGATATTGAGGTGTTGTTCGCATCAGAGTGATGCTTACGTAAATTAAAAAATATATGTATGTTTGTTTACTTTATAAGATAACGTGATTATCAAAACTTTATATATATATATATATATATATATATATATATATATATATATATATATATATCTTTAATTTCTTTGAAAGTCGTCACAAGTCACCTGATTGATGCCTGAAACGCTCATTTTTGACTGTCTTCTCAATGCAGCTAGATCATGCAGCTGCTCATGTGTCAGATAGAGATAGACAGTAAGCTGTGTAAGCTATGTGTTTAATGAAGTATATATTGTATAGTGTTAGTTTTTAAATCCACATGTTCTAACGAAGCTCTTTCCATACATATGATCAGTTTTCGTACATTGTAGTTGGATAGGGCTGGTGTAAACTTGGACCCGCCCAGTTATTATACTAATTAATTTGCAGTATTCAACGTTAACGTTACCAACGAAACTTTTACTGGAACAAACAGGTACTAACGAAGTACTAACCTCTCATTATAAAAAAAAATTGGCACGTTTGTAGTTGGGCGGGCCAGATGATATCAGCACATCGAGATCAGGCATACAATAATAATGTGCCGACGTCATTTCAAGTTACAAATATATTCTTAACCTGAGCTTATTTTCTACATGGAATAACATATTGTAGTTTGTTATTAAGGTCTATAGAATATGGCCTGTTATAGAAATTTAAAAGTACATTGTCATAGAAGTGAAATATTGTTTGTTGTTTTGAGACTTGTGTAAAACATGTAAGAAAGATGAAGCTAGTTGCAGGACGAGTAGTCGGTTTGTTGTAGGAGTCAAGATGGAACCAGTACATAGACATGAAGTACGATTTGATGTTCGGTCTCAGAGGCTTCAAGTGGTGAGTAGGAACATCTCTCACCTCTCACATCAGTTCATGTGCAGATACTTCAAACATGTCCTACTACACAGCTCGCTTTACTTTTATGAGGCGTCTCTTCTCTACTTTCACACTCACACGCTTTCTTTACATATGAATGTACATTGTGTAAATTGTAAGTGTTCACAATGGTGCTGTTGGCAGGCAATTATTATCTCATCCTGACGAGCAGAGCTCCATCCCATCAAAGGTCACACATACACTTTGTGATTGTGTGGGAAATGAGGCGAACAATTTCGTTGAACAACTGATTTATCAAAGATCTGCCATTTGTATCACCCCTGCATTTCACTACATGCTAACTTCATATCATACGCATGAACTGAAAATATGAATTCGCACCTTAGAAACTTGTCTTCACGGTCCTACAGCATTACATAATTATTAGAGCAGTAAATAGTATTGTTAAGCTACAACAGACAAAAACAGCTTTATTCACAACACATATTTTGCTTGTTTCATATTTTCAATGCCACACACACATACACACGCACACACATGCAACCACACACACACACAGGGGTATTTCTGAAGCTAACGATACTGCAGAAAGAAATAATTTATGTTCTAATTTAGCATTGAAAATCCTTTAACCACAAGCACAAACAACTTTGACTAAAAAATTTTAAGTGTAAAATCATGAACAAGTCCAACACCAGAATAAAAAAATTATATGTTGATAATGCATAGTATAGAGAGTGAACACAACAGTGTGAAGATGCTTAGGCATACCAACAAAATATTATATTCTATGACTACAACAATCAGCTACAACTTTTTCGCATTAGTAGAGCAGAACATATCTGCACTGTGGAATCGCTACACATCTGATATAGTCAGCTATGTTCTCTTCCTTGATTGGCTGAATATGCATGTGTCTTAAGAACATGGCACGGATATTTTACAACTCTAGGTTACTTTTGAAAAACAATGCGGAGTTGAGACAAAAATTTTGTGCAATTCTCTAATTATTTTTATTGCTATCATGTATTTACATATTATGTTTTTCTGCAGGATTCAAACAGTGAACACACTTTTCTTCTGATTATTTAAGTATTTTGCTATTGGTATGCTGGTGCATCCTTTGAGAATATGAACCAATATGGACTGAAAGGTTGTGTGAAAGACTCTGGATGACCGCAGCTATCTGTCAAAATGGCGTGACTGCAGTGTATTGATTGTGTCGTGGCAGGCTGGGCCAGTGGTGTTGGATGACAGCGACCATGTGCCTACCGAGAGCTACCGGACGTTCAGAGAGAGAGGAAGACATCACAGGGCAGCGATTATATGAAGTGAACAGTGTCGCACATACTGTCGAGGTACATGCTCTACTATTCTCCTCATGTTCTTCTTCAAGAATAAAATAAACAACAGACATATTAGGTCTAGTCTTAGAACAGAGGGTGTGTGTTGTGACTTTTAGACAGATCATGTACAGTATACACTTGCACAGAACTTGTAAGAGTTGTCGAGAAGACAATCAGTATCTTGTACAGAACAGTCGTGCTAACATACACGCCACACAGACCAGGCTGTAAGTAAACAACCCATGAGACTCTCCCAGCATGATTTATTATCACTATATTTTAACATTGTGTTATAGACTGGAACCAATACAAAAATTTAGCTTTTGTTTATGTTAGCACATAAAATGAGAAGCTTCAAATTATCGTAACAACTTTGCTGTCCTGAGCGTAGCAAGGTTCGTTTGGAATGGGGGGCTTGGATAATTAAATAAATAAAGTAAATAACATTTCTTAATTTAATTACAATCTCTATAAACACACTACATTAAGTATATAACACTCGCGATTCACACTTTTCAAATAAACACTTATAGAATTCATATACAGGCAATCTCCCTAAAAGACTAATTTACTACTCCAGTGTATAAGAAATAACACATCTCTCTCAAATTAGTCCTCCGACCGCATAAGTTTCTATCTAGAAATGTCTCACAATGCACAGTTACAATTCAACCGGTTCGTCCGCTGACACACTTACTCATACCACTCGAAGAGTGTCACCGTCGTCCACACCTCCTTAGCCTCTTCTCGATCTGCTTGTTCCGCCTCGTCCCTCGCTGCCAAGTCCATCCCGAACACTCACCAGCTGAACGCTGCAATCAATCCATCTATATGCGCAGTGGGCCGGTATTTATGGTCGTCTGCGACAACGCCCAGAATATTCTCAGAGCTCCCCGACCACGCTGGTTGATATGAGCTGACCATTCTAGGTTCTGCGGCAACACTCAGTTACGACCGAGCTAAATTCTTGTCCCGGATGACTGACAGGTGCCCACCCATTCAGAACGCCCATGATGTCTGTTTAGCACGAGTGGCCCGCGTCACTAGGGACTGGGAGATGGTAGGAGGAGGGGGGGCGCAGGCTACTGTCTCGATGCCGGGGTCTGTGGGAAGTGAACAGAGGAGGGGAAGACGGCGCGGCCCGGCAGACCACCCAGCACAACATCCTCCAGAGCACTGACTCATTACATTGTGATATGAAGATAGTACAACTAGTCTGTCAACCATGCACCCTACTATAGTCTGACAACTGACACAAGAACCTTGGCCGGTATCGCTCTGGTGCATCAACCTTGCCGTGGCTGAAAGGGTGGAGGCATGTCATTTCATCCGTAACCATGTTACACGAACAGACAGCAACATACAATGTATCGATGTGCATATTATCTCCTCGCTAATTTTTGTGACGTCCCTCACTTTTGTATCTGCTCTGAATGGGCCATTTAAACATGTACAAATCTGTACCTCTTTACACATTAACAGTGTTCTAGATATTTCACTATATTTAACAACCTCGCATTCACATCTACAAAAAAAAACATTTTATTGGCTGTTAAAAATGTGCCTATGTCGATTCAACAAAGACCTTAATTTTTGCTCGTTCTATTGTACTCAGTAAAAACTTTGGTTGTGTCAGTATAAGTTTATCTTGTATAGAAAACATAAATCAATGCAACGATGTAGATTTTCGTAAATTTTCCACCTGTTTGTTTTCCTCCCTACGAACATTCTTACACTCGCGCATCTACTGCAGTTGTCGGCCTCCAAGCTGTTAAATCAGACATTTCAGACAAGATCTCACTCCTGTATTGGCACATTTTTCCAGAGAAAACTGAGCTTCTTAAACAATTTGTGTAAGTATTTCCTGATGCAGTTAAAAACACATGCTGTCGTCTTTGAAAGCTTGTTTAACTATTTAGAAAGTCTGGACAGTTTTCCGCACAGTATAAAATGTATTTTTCTAAGCACAGCACCCCACGTAAATTTATTTACTTCAATATTCCAGTGTTCTGTTCTCTTAGCGATAGGTTTTGATTGTTACTTCAGAAACCCTTGTTGCAAGACTCGTCGCTTCAACAACGTTGTAGACCTACGTCACTTTGTGTAGCTACTTTTGTTCCCAGAGATAGCATTGCTTAGTGATGCAAATCATGTACTTGCCCCAATAATGGAGTACACGACGTGATACGCGACTTAATTCCTGATATAGAAGCCATAATTAAGACGTACGTATCATGTCACATAGACTCGTAGGCTCTCGCGGAGCGATGCTCACAGGCAATAAGTGGACGCGAGACTAACTCCCTCCCTCTCCTCGCTACTTGGCCTGGTGACTCACCACTGACACTTAGGGCCGGCGCAGGATAGGCTACCCGCTGTCCCATTATATTATGTATTCTCGTTAAACTTATGTGTTTATGTCTTACTGGTAAAGTTCACTTTCAGTAGGATGTAAAACAACCCTTGCTCCATCTACAGGTCCCACCTCAAACAATAACTAGACAGGGATTCTTTAGAATTGCTGTGAGTAGCGTTTATCACATACAGTAAAAGTACACAAATATTGTCTGACAACTTGTCCCTTATGTCAAATAAACATTTAAGCTGTTGCTTGTAGAACTTAACACTGTTTTCTTTCAACATTTACGTTTGACTGTGGGTTGAAGAGTGGTGATGTCATGCACAGGAAGTCAAGAGCTTGTAAGAATGTTTTCCTAGCATTCTACTGCTGCTTCATCCTCGCTTTACAAACAGTCTTAGATGCAATAGTTGAACACTACTAACATAACCTCTCCACTTATTGCTATCAAGTGTATGTATAGTGCCAAGCAAACAATGTTGGATCTAGTTACTGTAGTGTAGAACTAAGTCACGATATCAATGTGTTCGTTTGCAGGCATGAATGCTGAGGTTGCGGTTCTATGAGGAAAATATGACCACACGTTCTGCTACTCGAGAATCTCGACGATAGAAACAAAACAGAACACTGTCAGCTGTATCTGCTTAAGAAGACGAACTTCGTTAGATATGTTGAAATATTATGCTTAAGGCTCTTTAACACGGCTATTGTTTGATTTGTAATTACGTTAAACATATCAAGACTGTACAGTCATCGCCAGTGTAAATAAAGTTAGTAAAAGTGCTTATACAAGAAATGTTTTTTTTTTTTGCACTCCATGTACACAAGGTGATTTTCTCACGATGTATGTATTGAACGCACATTTCGTATGTAAACTATCTTCTATTATACTACACAATGTCCCGAAAGTCAACACAACAGCTCCGACACAACAGTTCCTTAAGAAGAAAGACTGCCACGACGATTCTGGTAGCGATCACAATTCTCCGACATGCGACATAACGGCTCGTCGTGGTATGGCCACCTGTATCAAACAAAGTAGGAGCCACCATATTTTACTGAATGTACTATTTAAATCAGCTGCTTCATGAAAGCACGAATGAAATCTTAAAAAAAAAAAATTGTCGCAAAGGAAAAGCAACACAAAATAATGCATAATGTTCTTCGCAGAGATGAAAATAAAAAGAACGGTAATTTATTATCTATTCGATTCGCAAACAACCACATTGCTTCTTTTTTATAAACAAGCTGTGAGTATCAATCTGGCGCGAAAATTAACTGAAGTCAAGTTACATTCGCTGAAGTTGATTTGTTTTCGAAGTGTTAATTTTCATGTAATTGAAATATGCCCAGTATATTCAGTTGCAAGTAAATTTCGGTTTGTAATGTGGCTTTTCCTTTTCCTGCAAAACCCGACACGGCGAAAATTATAAATAGAATCTACTTTCGTCGGGCTGTCGGGGCAGTGATTTTGTCGAACTGATATTTGCTTCTTTTTTGGTTGCTGCTCAGATTTTGTTGTATCGGAGCTGCTGCGTCGGGCTCCTCGAGGCACTGTGAATCCACATTGATTCTTTACAGTTAATTAACTGTAAAATACTTCACAGCTGTTGTTGTACGAAGAACTATCCCAGTATTGTATAGTTTTGATTTTGAGTTTCTCGAATCATTGTAAGTAAGAAAGGCTTACGCATTTTCAGTATCTAGATTAAAACTTTCTTTCGGAAAATTTCATTTCGGTCATTCGTAAGAGAAATAATTCTAAAGTAACTAAACACCTTTTCTACATGTTTGAAAACCTACGATTACAAATTCTAATGTACCAAATTGTAAATAATTGACCAACTAAAGAATATTTCTGAATGTTTAAAACCCACACTTACATAATCAGACGTGTAAAAATTGTAATAATGTCAAAAACAACACTCAAAGTTCTAATAATGTTTGACTAAAGTTAAGATGGTGATGTTTGGCCACTAGTAGTAATACACTTGGCAAGTGGTTTGTACTGCACTGGGGCATGGGGATCTTCCTGGGGACATCGGTCCTCATAACCTGCCTGTTGCCATGGCAGCAGATGGAAGTATGGTCGCACTGTCTTAGGTTAACACGGTAGTGTTTAGCCACACTAGTTGCAGCAGCAGTTCACGTGGGGTGGAGTGAGCCACACAAATCAGGAGAACTTGACATGCACTGATATTACAGAGTTCGTAATGTGATGATGTAGAGACTAATCTGGGTGCCAGCTGGCCGATTCTGATTCTTCTCGGACCAACACCATTCTCTTGATATGTCAGAGTCGGGGTCGACCGCGGAGATGTTCCCTGTGTGCTGCTGTCTGGTTGGTTCGAATACTATGAGCCATTTGGAGCCTGTTATGGGCTGATCCATGCCACAACACACATAATAATCAATTTTACTGGGCTGTCGGTCACTTAGCATGTGCTGTGCTGATACACTCCAATTGTGGAGAGGCTCGGGTACCAGGGATAGGGTGAATTGAACCACTGCCCCGAAGTGAGCAAGACTCAAGCTGATTTGGGGGTTGAGATGCGGCCCGAATGGGAGTAAGACCCTGGAGAGAATTAAGACATGGGTGCACCAGTAGCCATTTCACAATTCAGTTCCAGTTGACGCCATTCAGTGTTTCTCTCTAAGCCCTTGTGGACTTTGCCTTTCACCGGACTGGGACCAGGTATATCTCCCAGCCTTCCCAGCATTTCCTGTGGCCATGCACGTGGTTACTAAAGCCACATGCAGGATACAGGATGTGTGCAAGTGTACATAGTGTAAATAGTTTAATGTGTGTTAATCTGTGCATATGTATTATTGTGTATTATTTCCTAATAGTGAATAATGAAAATAATTTCATATACATTTAATCACGCAGTGCATTCTTTGCTCTGAATTACCAATCAGTGATCATAGACACATTGGACAGAGTTGTGTAATGGCTAATAGTGTTTTTGACTCATTTTAAGTGCAACCAATATATGGTGCAAATAACCATACATTTATCTATGGTGCTCTGCTAGGCACACCACAAGTGCTTCTATATTACCAAGGATAGGTGGCAGACGGTTTAAACATAAATAAACCTTTTCTCTCATTTATTATTTTCACAGTTGGTTTGTTAATTAGGCCTACAATAGCATATTTCCTGTACATATTTTAATTGTTTGAGGAATGTGTTACCTCTTGTAATGGTCTATTGTATGTTTCATCATTGTTTCAAGGGAACTGCGCCAAAATGAAATGCAAGAAACTGCACAGCCCCCACCTTATTTATTATTCCACACACATTCATCCAGCACTCTCTCTGCTTTGTTCGTTTGCTGTGCCGTACTATCGAGGCTCTTCCTCTTTCGGGGGTGTACATGGCATCAATCGCTGCCATGGCACTAGACATCCCTGCTCAGACACATTGTATGTGCCCATTTTACAGACAAAACCCGACCTAAGACGTATAGGGCTTGCCCTGAGACACATTCTATGCCCACTCGGCATAGATACTGACATGCATGCGAGAGGGCACAAAGAACTGTGCAGGGCTCATGCTGGAATTGCGGAATTCAGGGGCTCGCTAAAAAAAATTTATTAATTAAATCTAAGGTTAGAACTCTTCTTTGGGTTACATTTCTCTAATATGCTGTCTTCTGGTACTTGTTCCTTCTTGGAGGTAGTAACCCATCTTTTCCTTCAGGTGTTCGCCCATTTTCCGAGACTATCCTCCTGGACAAGAGTCTAGCGGGAGAAATGCTACTCTGTCTTAAATGTGGCTAGATCCTAAACATGGGCCACACAGCAGTGCCTAGATCCTTGCTTCCCAGGCAGCCCATGAGTATTGTGTTTGTGCCAGTGTGCGTGCCTAGTAGCTGGCCTTCTATATTAATATACGTGGGAGATGTCATTGTGGACGTTACTGCTGAGTTTTCTCGTAGTAGGTACTCCAGCGTGTTCAAATTATATGTTCCATCATTATTTTTAACGCTAATGGATATTTTTGCAAAGTTATTGTTTTTGTGAGTAGCAACAGTAAAGAAGTCAAATCTCGACGAAAAGAAAAATAGTACCGCAAAATGGGGCGAATAGGGACAAAATGTTAAACAGATTTCTAGCTTAGATCTTTATCTTAAATCGAACTATATTTCAATACACTCATTACTCTTTGTAAAATTATTAACTTGCCAACCTTAAGGAAAAACACGGATTTTAAAACCGCGTACTGAAACTTTTGATTTGAAATGTTTTCCTATTCACCCCAGCACGCCTATTCACCACATTTAACGGTATGCATTTCACAAAGAAGTGTTAATCTAATTTGCAAGTTTCTGAACTATACATTCAAGAGGTTCGATAAGAAAATTTATCAATGATAGCTTGCTTGTAGGAATTTTTCCAAATCTTTGGCTATATTCCTAATAATAATATACAATATTATTCGCTGATATTTATACTAAGTACCATTGAAAAAAATGTATCTCACAAAACATATTTCTGCTTTTCTTTAGGAACAGGAAAGCCAGAGTAGCATACTTATTAGTATGCATACTTTTAAATTGAGAAATCATAATTTGGTCTGATAAGAGTCGTTCCCATTAAGAAAAGGTTTTGGAATATGCGCTACTAATATATTTAAATATAATATTTCAGACAAATTCAAGATATGTAGGCTAAGTATTTTTAATATTGTTGCATGATACATAATCCGAAAGCACTTAGCCTAAGCTTAAGTTTGTCTATCAAAACACACAGTTGACAAATTTCCTTGGAATTGTCATAATACTGATACCTAATAATAAAAATAAAAATCCACAATACTTAGTTTCAAATGTTTCTCTGCTGTAACGACACTGCGATATTTTGAGTATCGGTTTCATTTGTCTTCGAAATAGCTTCATGATGAACAACTTCTTGTTATGTATTTATGGCACTATTTTTCTGCTACAATGTCCTCCTTGAAGACTTGCACTCTATGCGCGAGCTGGTATCTCTTGTACTTGACAGTGACAGTTTGTTTAGATTCCACATGTTCAATCAATGTTTTCTTCATGGTGGCTCCGTGGGCAGGATTTCAGTATTTCAATTGGGGGGGGGGGGGTGTTGATAGAGACACCAATAAAGGGTAGGGGATACAGGGGTCAGGGTGGATTTGTCCTCGTGTCTATTTCCCTTTAAATAACATTTTAAAATAACCACCAAAATACTGTAAAAAACACAAACTCTTTCAGAATCATCTCAATTTACAAAACATTTCAAATATGGTTCACAAATTGACCCCAAGCAAAAAAAGTACATTTTGCAGAAATTACTTGAAGTTCAGTAACCCAATTGTTAGTAACCAAGGCGTTTACAAAACCATAAGCCCCATTCACAACTGACATGGTGCAAATAAATATATAGCTGAAGAACGTGAATGTGTGTGATACGAATAGTGGCATTCACAACTAATACTGTGTAGCTTAACTTACTGGACATGGTCATCTTTGCGTTTTCTACACCGAGTTTATCAAGCCAGCCAACAAGAATATGAAATGTATTAAATGCTGTTGGCGCGATAATTTTCGTGCAATAACATTTTATTTCTATCTCGTTGATTATTTTCTCACTGGTCAGGAAATTATTTATTTCGTGTTGCTTGTGTACATACAATTTCACATGTTATGCTGTGTAAGTTATGTTATTTTAAACATGTCGATTGTGAACGAGCCTTTACTCAGTCTACTCTAAAGTTATTCGAAAACGTGGTACAAGTACAGTCTACTTCTATCCGAAATCTCTATACATTCAACTCGATTTCTTCATCCTATCTACCCTCAGGGGCGTTATTTGGGGCTACAGGGGGGGGGGGGCAAATGCTCCCCTCCCCTGGATTTGGAATTTTTGAGTATAAATATATTTTTTTTGTCTTTTTATATGTAAATAATGCTACCTTAAGGACATAAAACTGAAGTTTTATTATTAAAGTATCTAATTTATACATGCTTAATTAATATAAAGATGCAACAAGGTCACTGTCGGCAGAAAACAAAATCTTGCCCCCCCCCCCCAGGAAAACCCTGAAATGACGCCCCTGTCTACCCTGCACGAAGTACCAACAGACGAAACACAAAGCAACCATATTTTGAACAGTATTGCACAGCTTTAGCATTTCTCTATTAAACTGCTTACAAAGGTCAGCTCTATCTTAAGGGCGCCACCTGCTTGAAGCTGTTTTGTCTGTTTGAGGCACAGAAGGGAGGAGCGATACAGTCGATACTTACATGCTGACATGCGCTCAGCTACAGAGACGGAAGTTTAGCGATGTTTGACATTTAATATAGTGGGCACTACCTGGCCTATGCGGTTGGCTCTCGGGCCATGACGAGACTCGTTGGATCGTCGAAGTCGTGTTGTAGATAAAGAGTAGTTTCAATGTGCGTTAAAACTGTTGTTTCAAGCCACAACATCACACATGAAAAATTACATTGAAGTTAACTGAACTCTAAGGGGAATCAGTACGCCAGTATGTCACACATGACACTAATAAATATAAACCAAGACATAGAATGCTGAAGAATGATCCTGTGGTGATTTCGGAAACAAAGTGAATGTACTGTATGGAGTTGAGGAGAAGGCAAGGCAGAGCGGCAGGGTTGGGGCCACATAGCTTGTCCCCACTCCCAGCCGCATTCCTGAGCCTTGCCTTCTCATCAGCTCCGAACAGTAAGTCACTAACTTTAAGTTCCCCGGGACGTGGATGTATAATAAACGTTCGTCACACACACCATTAAATTTAACAACTTATGTATTACAACGAATGCAATGCGGTGGTACACAAGCGGAGCGACATGTGGCTGTGAGCCCCGCACTGGCTGACTTACGGTTGGAGAACACCACTCGGGTGTGCTGAAAAATTACATGAACTTGAAATCCGGTCGAGCGAGAGTCTTACCGGAGGATCACGTACTCGTCGGGGGAAGAGAAGAAAAAACTTCCTGTGAAATACTACGACTATTGAAAACTATATGGTTGGTTACAAAAGTTGCAGCTTGCCGAGCCGTGTGACACGTGACAGTCCCGTGTGCTTGCTTGAGAGAGACTGGCAAGCTTTGGCATGGCAGGTGCAGTATGCGCTGTCCGCATGCACTAAAACCGAAATTCCGTCAGATGAAATGAGTGTGAAATGGGAATTACAAGAGATCTACAAAAAAAACATAATTTCATAATGTTTCACAAACAAGACAAATTATACGTAGAAGGTTTGGAATGTTTATCGAGTCTTATAATGCATTGAGATCATAAATGGCACAAAATGTGCAAACACAATAAGCTGTTTGAAAAGAGATGTTAAATTAAGATACAAAACCATTCAAAAGTAAAACAATAATAATCACAGAAAGATGACGAGGCACTTGGCGGCAATTATTTACCAGAACAGTTCGTGCCTGTGAGGTTGCAGTCTCGCCTGGCCTCCCGTGTTGTGGGAGGTCCAGCGAGTGTCTATCGTAAAGAACCCTTGGGTTCCTGCTGCTGCAGGCAAGGGAAGCAAGGGGTCGAATGGTGATGCCGGATGGCATCAAATATAGTGTTACATCTCTGTTCGATGGCTAACTTCCTGACGACTCGGAGACAGGCAAAGAAGAAACGCACAAAATGAAAAGAACATCTATGCTGCAGGTACAAGATGTTCAAGAAGCTTTACAGTTTCCTTCGGAGGAGCTACAGACTACAGTAATAAACATGAAGGAAAAAACGGCACCCGGTATTGATGGATTTACTTCAGAGATAAAAAGCGAAATTTTACGAGAGTTAAGACCATACAATTAAAAATATACAATAAGCTACTAGAGGAAGGGATGTTCCCTAAGGAATGGAAATTGGGCTTAGACAGATTGTATACAAAGGAAACTGCAAGGATCCTATCAGACAACATCATACCAGCCACAGACTCTCGTACATGTGTTGGATAAAATATACGAAAAACTCATGAGCAGAATGTTTCAAGAGGCATTACATGGAGAAGAAAATCTTCAACCACAGCAATATGTATTTTACAAAGGGAAGAGCAGAGAAACAGCACCGTTTGACTTAATGAGAGCAGTGCGAGAAACTGAAGGAAAAATGTCATGGCACTGTTGCTCGATATTGCTAGAGCCTTTGTCAAAGCCTGGTGGCTTGAAATTATATGGTGCCTGGAGAACAATAACTGCTCTAATAACATCTACAGAGTCGTTCTGGATTATTATTATGAATGTACCAGCCTATACCAGACAAAACTATTCAAGTGGGTAAAACATTGACAAAGGATGCCCACAAGGCTCTGTAATGGGACTCATTCTGTAGAATATCTTATTTGATGGTCTACTAAAGAACAACTTCCCAGAAGGAGTAACTATATATAGATATGCTGATGATGACCTTCAACTTCCCAGAAGGAGTCACTCACTATCTATCGATATGATGACGATGAACTTCAACTGTGCAGAAGGAGTAACTATATATAGATATGATGACGATGAACTTCAACTTCCCAGAAGGAGTCACTCACTATCTATCGATATGATGACGATGAACTTCAACTGTGCAGAAGGAGTAACTATATATAGATATGATGACGATGAACTTCAACTTCCCAGAAGGAGTCACTCACTATCTATCGATATGATGACGATGAACTTCAACTTCCCAGAAGGAGTCACTCACTATCTATCGATATGATGACGAT
>PNEQ01089268.1:0-16650 GCA_003012365.1 Medauroidea extradentata | reverse complement strand
GGAGAAGTGAAGTAAAGATACGATGGGACCTGGTGAGATGAAGAGAAGAAAGGATGACAAAAAAGTGGAAGTTGAAAAAGACAGACATGAGATGAAGGTCCGAATAAATTGCAGGTCCCGACCGCAACCCGGTTAGTCGCCTTTTACGACAAGCACGGGCTGGCTGTGGTGGTATTCTACCCCGCCACCACACAGGGGACGAGATTTGGTGACGGCAGAGACGATATGAGGGATGAAGGTGAAACGGGAGTCGAGGGTGATGCCAAGGTACCGGACAGTGGGGGACCAGGGAACAGGGGTTGAGGCGATAGTAGGAGGGTGATAGTGAGAAGGGTGATAACGAGAAAAAAAATATAGGATGACTTGAAGTGGTTAAGGCCGATGCCGTGTTGTAGGAATTGGGTGTTGAGAGATGTGAGGCCACGACTGATGTGCTCCCCGAGCAGGCGTTCATGGACGAAGGAGGCGAGGAGGCAGGTGTCGTCGGCGTATTGAACGAGGTAGGTGCCGGGGGGTGGAGTGAGATCGGAGATGTGGAGAGCGAAAAGGAGGGGGCTGAGGATGGCGCCCTGGGGGACGCCAGCTGGAATAGGTTTAGGGGCAGAAGAGGTCCCCTCCACTCGCACCCGGAAGGAGCGGCCGTCCAGGTACGAGCAGAGGAGGCGGATGAGATGGGGAGGAATAGCAGTGGAAGAGAGGCGAGAGACGAGTTGGGCATGTGGGACGGAATCAAAGGCGCGGGCAAGGTCGAGGAGTACCATGCCCGTGTGTTGCCGCCGGGAAAACCCATGCACCACCAGGTGTTCCACACGGACAATGGCATGGGAGGTGTAGTGGGACGGGCGGAAGCCGAACTGGTGTGGCGGAAGGAGTTTGGAGGCGGCGACTGCGGGTAGAAGACGGGCAAGGATGGCTCTCTCAGCGACCTTATAGATAATGGGAAGAAGGGAAATAGGGTGGTAGGAGGAGGGGAGAGAGGGGCTTTCCAGGTTTGGGGATGGGGACGAAAATCGAGGCCTTCCAGCAGGACGGGAAATGACAAAGGAGAAGGATGGCGTTGATAAGGCAGGTGAGGAAGACGACGGCCTTGCGAGGCAAGGCGCGTAGAATCCGAGAAGGAAGATTGTCGGAACCAGGGGCAGAGGAGGGTCGGAAAGAGGCAAGTACAAGGCGAATTTCAGCAGGGGTGGCGAGGGGAAAGGGTAGGTCAACAGAAAGAAGAGGAAGAGTGATGTGGGCAGGGAGACGAAGAGGGTGGTCCTCGTCGACCAAAGACGAGGAGAGGGTGGAATGAAGGAACCGTATTAACGCGAATATAACACCCGCCCGTGTATAACACCCACCCCAATTTTGACTTTCATAAGTTAAAAATATAAAATGTTCGTGTATAACAGCCCCAGCAAAAAAGAACTCCGTTCTAGCCATTAACGTGGACCATTGAACATTGAAGAAAATAATAAAGTCATCCAAGTTAATATTTTTCCGAAAACATTTTCAGAAAAAAAGACGTGTCTTAGGGTACAAGTGGTGTGTCTTCGCTAAATACTCTTCAGCAGTTGTGGCCATTGCATACGAGCGTATTGCAGAGTGGAGTATCTGCTGCGAAGATATTCTTTGGTCAGAACCCTGATGACGTCACGTGCTGTTTGTATAGATGCTCGTTGGGCAGAAAGCTACGAAACATGTGGCCGTAGTGAAAAAGTGATGAAAGTACGGAATAGTTACACCGCAGCATTTGAATTACAAGACGTGTGTTATGCAGAAGAAAATTGTAAAAGAATTGTTTCAAGAAACAGAAAGTTTACCGTCAGTGCACAATGCAATTGCGTGGCGAGAGGGAGTTGTGATTTTATCAACACAAATGTAATTATGTAGGCAGTATAACTCATTGTTTTCCAATTATTCTGTTCACTTCGGTTCTGTGAGTGCTCACTATCAAATTCCAATGGAGGATCTGAATAAATAAATATTGCCTAAATAAACGACCTAAGGGGAACATGGCGGCCGCCATATTTGTTTATGACGTGAGTACCGGTTATGTTTGGGTTATGAACTGAATTTTGTTATTTAAAAAATATATTTTAAAGGGATCGTTCAACGCGTTATTCGTAACAGTGTTAATTCTCTATAGTTATTGTAATATGCTATAACAACATCTTTTAGATACAAAATTTTTTATTCAAATTGTCTCATGTATAACAGCCTCCTCATTTATTGACATTGTTTTTTAGTAAAAAATGGGGGTGTTATACACGCGTAAATACGGTAAGAGGAGAGGGCGGCGGAACGGTCGAGGGCAGCTTCTGCAACGCCAGCAGGTGTGGTGAGTGGGGGAATCTGGGTGGGGACAGATCGGAGACGGCGAAGGTGAGACCCAGAAGTCACTGAGAGGGCCTGGAGACGCCGAGTCTCCCGGGCAGCGAGCCACCCCGCGACCAGCCGCCGACACCTCCCGCGCAGTATGACGTATAAGCATCGATACCACCGGTTGCGAGATGCCTGCCACCGGACGCGGAAATGGTTCCGCAGAGACAAGGCGTCTCGGATGTAGGCAGGGAATGGGGGAGCAGAGAGTGCGCGGGGATTGGTGAGGGGGATGTGGGCATCAGCAGCAGAGGAAATGGCATGAGTTAGGGCAATGCGTGGGAGTCAATATCGGCAGGAGTATGAAAGGAAACAATGCTGTTGGATAAGGTGGAGGAGAATCCACGCCAGTCGGCATGCGAGAAGTCAAAGAAGGGGAGGTGTGGATTGGTAAAGAGGAAGTAGTGAATGGAAAAATAAACAGGGAGGTGATCGGACGAGCCAGAAGTTGAAGTGCGTAGGTCTGACAGGACAAGGAGTTTGGAGGAAAGAGCGAGGTCAAGAATACTGGGGAGACGCCGAAGCTGGGAGGGGAAAAAGGTAGGTGTGGCGGGAGCATGGAGAGAGAGATGGGAACGCCGGAGGAAGCGATGGAAGTAAGTCCCCCTCCGATTGGAGACGGGACAGCCCCATGCGGGATGGGTAGCATTAAAGTCCCCGGCCGCCACGACGTGTACATCGAGGCGACCGATGGCTTCAAGGTCGGCGACAGGGAAGGGGAATTGAGGGGGCAAGTAGACAGAGATAAGGGTGAGGGCGTACGGAGCACCATGAACCCACACAGCGACCGCCTCAGTCGCAGCAGAGGGAGGCAGGAAACGGCGTTGGTGGGAAATAGGGGAACGTATCAGGAGTGCCACGCCACCACCCCGGCCGTCACGGTCGGCGCGATGGATGACATACCCAGGAATGGAGAGGGGAGTGGTAGGATGAATCCAGGTTTCGGTAAGGAACACTACATCGGGAGAGTGAGAAAGGAGAAGAGAGTGGAGTTCGTGCAGTTTGGGGAGAAGGCAAAGGTATTCCAAGTGAAAGCCTTAAGGGGAAGGGGAAGGGCCATCAAGGACAGACAGGAGGGCCTGGAAAAGGACATCTAATTTTTCGGCAGGAGAATGGGCGCGGGAAAATGCAAGAAGAGTGCAGCGGATGATGGGGAGGTAAGAGCGAAAATAGGCGAGGAAGTCCTGAAACATGGTGGAGATAGAAGGTAGATCATCGGGTGGAGAAGGGTGGTGAGAAGGTGGAGGAGGCAAGATAGATGAGGAGGCGTTGGAGCGAGATGCGAGGGGTGTAGAGGAAAGAGGCTCGGGAGGAGTAGGGGTGGAGGTGAGAGACAGCGGTTGGGTCCATGCGTTAGTGCGAGGTGCGGGGAAAGTGGAGTGAGAGGTGACATCAGGGACAGGTTGGCGAACAGGGGGAGCACCAGGGGTAGAGCGGGTAGGCGCAGACAGTGGGTGACGACCGAGGTAAGCCTGGATAGGACAGGTGAGTGAAGTGGCAATATGGGCACCGCCGCAGTTGACACACTTACGCTCCGATGGCTTCGCCTTGCAGGTGCAGCTCCAGTGGTCCTTTCCACACTTTAAGCATGCCAGGTCCCGGTGGCATCGAGTTGAAGAGTGGCCCAGCCCCTGACACCTGTAGCACTGGGGCACCCTCCCAGAGCCTCGGTACCTCTCGACGGATACCACCCAGCAGCATAAGGTCTTGAGTCGGTAAAAAGGTGCTGCACCCCGAGTCGAGTAGTGGAGACCAGAAACGGTTGAGATGTGGCGGTAGGAGACACCCGCATTTTAGTTACAGTGCCAACCGGAAAGTCAATATCTAGGAGTTGTGTACGGAGTTCTTCAGGTGTAACGGTTAGAGGAAGGCGGCGGATAACGATACGGTCAACTTTTTCGTCAGGGCGTAAGGAAGTGAAGGGTCGATAGCCGAGGGAAGACAGTTTCTTAAACAGGAATTCACGGTCTTGGGAGTTATCTGTGTAAAAGGATGTACGGTCTCCAACAGAGGATATACGGAATTTGCCTTTGAGGTCCTTTTCGAGGCGGGCAGCGGAAAGGAATGGTTTGGAAGCAGGTGATAATAGACAGGAGATGGGGGGCATTCGGGTGGGTTTGACTGGAGCTGGAGGAGGTGGCCGACGCAGGTGCGAAGTAGAAGGAGAGGGTTGTGAAGTGTTAGAGTCAAAGGTAGATGGGCGTGCAGGAACGGAGTGGTTGGCACGGTCAGGGGGTGCAGCACGACTGTCGGAAACAGAGTCCATGAACGCGGAAGAGTTGTCTGTCAGTGGGTCGAACCTATTAGTGAGGGCCACATTGTTGTCGGTAGAGTGTAAGTGACGGGCGGGCCTACGGGCCGACTTCTTCGGGATGACAAAGCCATCCAGTTCATCAGCCGGTTCAGCCGGGGAGGGGAGGTCGGTCTGAGACGTCTGCATGGCCTGGTCATCGGCATCAGGATCTGCTCCGATGTCTTCAATGATGACCTCTTGGTCGGGAACCGCAGTGCTGGCAGCGACGTTGGAAGGCGCAGAAGAGGGGGCCGACGTCGCGACAGATGCAGATGAGTGGGCCACAGAGGAGGGGAGCAACGGCGGATGTGGAGAGAAACATGTGAGTCGGCAACGGCTGAAACGCAGGGGGATATTGAGAATCCTGAGAATAATGATAGGAGAGCGGCTGTGAGGGCTGAGAAGGCAGGTAGTAGAACTGTTGAGATGTAGGCAAAGGTGCAGAAAGTGGGCGTGGTGGCTGATATGGAGGGGGATATTGACTATCAAGAACATGAGAACCAGCAAGTGAAAACAACGGAGTCGGACGGAAATGAGGTGATGCAAACTGGTGACCACCTGCTGTAGTAGAGGTGATGCTGTAACAGAAGATCGGAGCCAGTGTCTGATGGGGAGGATGGAAGGCACCCTGCTGTTGAGAAGTAGAGGCGAAGTGGTGTGATGATGGCAGAACAGCCTGCGTATGCGTCAAGGTAGGAGAAGTCGAGGCGGTGGTAACAACGGTAGCAACCTGAGCAGCAGGAGCGGCAGCAGAGCCGGTCGAAAAATGGGCCGAAACGATTGACGAGGCGGTATAATGGGGTGTAGGCTGAGATGCAGAGCGATAGGTGTGGGATAGATGTAACATCTTGTGTCGTAACATACTGACAGATGGGTTGTCTGGGAGGCCTCGAAGAGTGTGCTCCAATCGGAGGCGGCGATCTTGGACCTGCTGGTGAGCGGGCTGAACATCAGAAAGGTCAGGCATTGCAGGCAGTACATCGGTAGATTTCATGTCAGTTGTCTGTTGCGAATTAGTCGGATATCTGTCTCTGATGTCGGAAGTTTCTGTCGAGTCGGAAGCTGAACCGTCGCGGCTGTTAGTCCGGGATGTCCGCGACGGCGTCGAGCGGCGCTTACGAGACTGGGAGCGGCTTTTTCGTCCGGCCTGGGAGGCAATGCGAGGGTCCCGAGGGGTCTCGAAACCAGAGAGGGTCACCGAGTAGGTGGAGAAACCTAGGGCCACTCCCTGGATCATCCTGGCGTGGAGCGGTGGTCGAGGCATCACCAGTCGGTAGCACCAGTGGAAACTTCTTGCTGTAAGTCTTGAGTGGGGTGTTTGTGGGGGGAGCTACCTCGTCCGAAGGCCTCAATCCCGACTCCCCTCCGCCCAGGTCAGGTTTCGTCGGGTCAGGGTCCATCTCAGACCCCACCCTCCACCCTCCCTATAAGCTGTGAGCAGGCGAGCATGCACAAAAATATTCTTAAAAATAAGAATTTGCAATAGTACAGAAAACAGTAATGATTAGAACACACACAGTCAGCGACGCAAGCTGCAAGAGAAAAACAAGAATAAAAATTCTGCGCAGCAAGCTTTAGTTTCGTTTCTTTCGCCTTAGAAATACCCCAAATAAACCACAGATGGCGTTGGAAGGGAAACCAGAGCGTGATTGAAACAGTCAAAATATGTTGTATATAGGCTTTTGTGTAAAGTGTAACATTAATGGTGAAAAAATTGTGTACGCAGGAAGGTGTAAAGTGTTGTCTTTAGATACTATTCCGAGAAAGATGGAGTGTTTCGCTTTATTCTATTAGGTAATTATCTTTAGATCGATTAAAACTTGTATATTTCGCATGGGAAGCATGTAAACGAAGCAATACCTTCGCTCGCGAGTGGACTACGCGATAGCTGCGCCATCTATCCGCCGACGGTCGTACTATACAGAAGGGATTGCTATGCGTGTTGTGGGGTTGTAAGGGGCGACTATGCGAAGTGAATAGTGTAAGTTGAGTACTAAGATGTGCGGAAAAGAATAGCAATGCACCAACATTTTCATTTTTAGTAGAAAATGCAGCTTATTGTGATTGCTGGTGAAGCTGGGTTGCCCCACACGGCGAATGGAGGAACTTTGAGAGTGAGGCATTCTATTATTTCTGAAGATAGTTTTTGGACGAAAGAACCACTGCAGTATAGGTGGTGAAATTGGTATAACGTGGCTGGTTAAAGTATTCCCACACATACTAGATGAACGAGTGGTAGAATAGTGTGTAGCCGAAAAGGCAACTGATGCTTCCCAGCTATGTGTTGTGCAGTAGGCTACAAAACAGAGTTGGGATGGTCAGTCTTCGGGACGATAAGTTGCTGGGCAACGAGCCTCGGCATACTTACCTGGCGTAGGGGCTGCCCTGATCAAGCAGGGGGTTCCGCCTATTTTTCTTGGTCAGGGCGCTACTGCGACTGATATGTAAGGTACAGAGCTGACTCCTCTCAAAGGAATAGTCTAGCTAAGGGTCTAGTTAGCCAGCAACAAACGGGGTAGGGAACTTCTGTGCTGCTATCGCAGTAGCGCAGAAGGAACGCAGTGCGCTGCACGCCAGTGAAAACGTACTGGTTCCTTATAATTCCCTCCCCGCGCGGCGTTTGCAAAACTGCCTGCAGAAGCAGTTCGCGTCGCGTCTCTTGTCCGTGGGGTGCTTTCCATAGCGGCCGCCTCGCGGACTCGGTGCTCCGGCCGGCCGCGTGCTGCCAAAGCTTATCTCCCGCTGCCGTTCTGTCGCGACCACAGGGAAACTTCACACACGAGTTCACACCCTCCGCGTACACACTAGCGGGTTCCCAATCACTGTCATCACCTCATCAAGTCACCAGTGTTTAAAATAACCCGTGTAAACTGGACAAAAACCTGCCATTTACCGGGCCCTGTGCGCGAGTGCCACGAAATCACGGAGATTGAGGCAAATTTTCCACATGACCGTGCAGATACTGCCACAACTCTGTCAACAGGCCATTCCCGAACACCTACAAACGCTGTGCCACTAGCAAATAGCGCCACAAGTATGGAAAAACGGGAAAAAACGAACTTTTCGTCTTTTCCCCCGCCCCTCCCCCTCCCTCGCATTAGAAATTGGAGGTGTTGCAAACTGTAAGTGAAACGAAAATTCCGTCTCACAACAAAACCATAGACGCTAACGCGGAACTGACCACTTCAACTGATTCTATGCATCTTTCTACTAAATAAACTGATGAACTAAACACCATACGCCAAAATACGGCAGTGCAAGAGGCCATCAAAGTTGCGCGCATTCCCGAAGTCATAGAGGCCGGGAAATTTTACATTACCCACGGTGACACTATCATCGAATGTACACTACAGGCCTCAGTCTCTGAGATGGAAACCAACTCATCCAAAGCCACCGCAGACAATAGCCGGCCAAATTCACCGCCAAACAAACATATTGCCAAAACCACAGTAACACCCTCGAAAATTCGGCTTCCGGGCACAAAGTCCCAAAAATCGAAATCGCACACATTCACCACCTATCAACGATATGACCCAACAAGACAACCTGCCTCCCGCAACAACAAACTAGTTTCAGCCCTCAAGAGCCACAAAAAGGCTGCGCTCACAAAGAAATGGGTGCAATAGGCGCGGCCAGCAGTGGACCGCGACCAGAGCGCCACGATCGACGCACCACCCGCGGGCGACTGCGCAACCACTTTGCCTAACCCGGTCCGCCTGTCTTCGCGGCCTGGAACTCTGAATACAGACTTCAATTTCGATATTTCACCAAACGAAATGGAAATCTCTGAAGGTAGGGCAGGTCCCAGCCAAAACACATTGGACAAGTCCCAACATGTGTCACATACCCCCATAATCGCTGTCAAGAACCGTTTCGATGTCCTTTCAGATGACGAGTCACACACCAACAATGACACCAAGCAAGGCGACGAGAAATGGGACGTCCAGAGGAAAAGAAAGTGCTCAAAGCCCAGCACAGACGAGGCCCTAGAGGCCACAAAAGACAAACAAAAACGCGCGGAACAACACAAGAAAACACGCGACACCCAAAACAACGACTCCAACAGGCAGGCAGCTCCAAACAACACCGGGGGACAACGCAACATGCGCATACCACCCATATACTGCAGAACAAAGCTCTCGGCTATGGAACTGTGCACACTACAGCACGACCACAGTGATTTTGCAGTAAAGGTAAACGGGAACAAAATCACCTTTCACCCGAACACCAAGGAAACCCATAGCTCGCTCCTTGCCCACCTCATAGACAATGAAGCAGAGCCTTTCACCCGCCCATTTCCAGGTGAGAAAAACGGTAATGTTGTCATAAACAACCTGCCCGAAGACTTACCTGTCGAAGAGGTCCACGACGAGCTTACCAGGCTCGGCTACACAGTGCACCGGGTCAGGCAATTTCAACGCAAGGGCGAAAAACCGGTCAAAATCCTGAAAGTTCCATGTGACACTGGAGGGAAATGACAAGACGGCACAGCTACTAAAAACTACGCGTTTCTTGATGCACATTGTCACGGTCGAGAAATACAAACCCAGAGGGCCCCAACAATGCCATAACTGCCAGGCCTACGGCCATAAAGCCAATGCCTGCCACCGTTCGCCTAGATGTTTTAAATGCGCCGGAGACCACCGTTCAGATTTATGTTCCCCTACAGAAAATGCCAAACCCAAGTGCCCCAACTGTGGAGAGGAACACCTGGGTGGACACCCTGAGTGTAGAAAACGCATCGAATTCGAACAAAGGCAACAGATGCAAAGAGAAAAACAGACACACAGTGCCAAACTGAAAACCAGACGCAGCAACAGCGGTCTCTGGAAACTGCCAAATTTCCCTTGCTGCAACACAAAACAAGTGGACAAATGCCAACCACCACACTCAGGAGTACCACCACATTTGCACAGGCTCTGAAGAGCGATAACCACACAGAGCCCAAAACACACACCCTCAATTACTCTGAGGCCACAGCACGTCAGACTTGGGCCCTAGCCAAAGGCGCACCACAAATACAACAGCCAGATTCAGCTGCAACCACTGAATTACTACCCTCACTACATGAGCTGAAGGAACTGTTCTCTCTGCTAAAAGCCTATTTACCAGTGATACGTAATGTTATGGCCCGCCTAAAAACCGCTAAAACATCTGCCGAGAAACTGGAGATCATCTTCACTGCCCTCTGCGAGTTCATATGATGGCAAACCCCCTCCAGGTCGTCACATGGAACTGCAGGTCCCTTCGACACAAACAGGATGAAGTTCTTCACCTCATCACCATAACAGAAGCGGACATCATACTTCTCACCAAGACGTGGCTTAGGAGCGATATTCACTTCTCTGTGCCTGGATTCCGTGTTCATCGCAGAGACAGACTGGATCGCGACGGAGGTGGATTAGCGATACTTGTGCGAGACCATCTATCTCACCATGCTAGAGGATTGCCCCCCCTGGATGCAACCGAGGCTGTCGCCATCACACTGGCGGATGAGTCAATCCCAACCACGGTCGTCTGCACGTACATACCGCCGAACCGCAGGCTCCCCACACAGGACTTTGTAGCCATTAGAACTCTGGACTGCAGAATACTGGTGGGTGGCGACTTCAACGATGCACACAGGGACTGGGCGTGCACCACTCCGAACAGGCGCGGACCTCTTTTCCGACGCTTCGCTCCTGCAACGCTGTTATTCACCATCCTACCACACCTACATACTTACCAGATGCACGCAACCGCCACCCCCAGGTTCTAGACTTCTTCCTGGCCCCTCCAGCCCTGAATGTGCGGGATGTACGCGTAATTCAACACGGCACTTCAGACCACCTGCCTGTCTCCTGCGCCCTACACTGCAGACCCGTGGCCGTCGACAAAAAGCCAAGGTATGACTTTGCTCATGCCAACTGGCCACTCTTTCGTGAGATATTGGACGAAGGGATTGACCTAGCGACACATCTGAGCACACCAGAAAGCATCGACACAAGTACCGCCCTCCTAACGGACCTGCTTTGTGACGCCAGCAGACAAAGCATCCCAATAAAAAGGGACAAACACCAAGCGAAACCACTCCCTCCGTGGCTGATGGCCCTATTCACCCTGAGAAACAGAATTCGTAGGCGCTGGCAGAACACCCGCCTCCCGCACCTCGAAGATGGCTACCGCCAACTCCGCCGCCTCTGTAGACAGTCGTACAACACATGGTGCACCCAGTGGCAAACAGCCAAACTCAGGGCCATCACCCACAACAGGGACAAAGTGTGGACCTGCGTGAGGCAACCCCGCAACAACCCTTCAGAAATTCCCCCCTACAAAGAGGCAGATCATTTGCACAGACTGCAGAGGAGAAGGCAGACATACTAGCGGAACAACTCGCCCTGAATTTCACCCCCAGAACTGTGCCGGACCTATCTGACACGTCGGACAGTGACTCCGATGACCCGAACCCCCACAATTACAGTGCCACGAAGATTGCGCTACCACCATCCCCAGCACAACCAGACACAACATTAGTGACCCCAAAAGAACTGACCAAGGCCTTGGCCAAGTTAAAATGCAATACAGCTCCAGGATCCGACACAGTTCCCAACGTCATTCTGGCACAAATGTCACGCAAGGCAGTTGTATTTCTGACCAAGATTATTAATGCCATATTTCTGCTGGGGCACTTCCCCACCTCATGGAAGTCCACGATAATAGTCCCACTACCGAAGGCTGGCAAGCCCCCACATCTTCCAACCTCATTCAGGTGAATATCGCTCCTGAGCTGTGTCTCAAAAATCGTTGAAAACCTGCTTTTCAAAAGGATTCTGCGGATCGGCCTCCAGCGCGATTCCCTCCCGTGGAATCAGTTCGGGTTCCGACCCAAGCACTCAACCACACATGCCATCGCTCGAGCCACTAAAGTGATAGAATCCGGTCTCGCAAGAGGCAAAATAGGAGGTCTCATCATCCTCGACCTAGAGAAAGCGTTCGACTCAGTGCGACACGACCTGCTGATGACCGAACTACTCGCCCTCGGTCTACCTATCACCATACTAAAAGTGCTGCGTTCCTTCCTGACATGCAGAACGTACAGGATCAGGGTGGAAGACAGCCTATCAGCTCCACAACCGGTGAATGCAGGAGTCCCACAAGGGTCAGTACTAAGCCCGCTCCTCTTCACACTATTTATAAGGAATATTCCAACACCACCCACCGCAAAACTCTCTCTATATGCGGACGACACCGCAATAGTCACAACTGCTGATACAGACAAAGAGCTAGAACAGCGACTCCGAACCGCCTTCAATGTGATCCAACGCTTCTTTTCAAGGAAGGGGATTGGCATTAACACTGAAAAAACGACCGCAGTCCGATTCAGTAGGCGCCGTGAGGACCCTCACCCACCTAGCTTGAACATAGGGGGTAAAACCATTGAATGGCTTCCATCTACCATGTACCTTGGAGTAATACTAGATACAAAGCTGAACTACGCTGAAAAAATTGAACATGTGTGTGGCCATGCAAGAACAATTATGTTTGCTCTATCCAGAATCCTCTGCCCATCATCACCTTTATACACAGACACCCGGCTTATGGTACTAAGAGTATACGTCCTCACGGTAGCCCTGTATGCCTCCCCTGTGTGGTGTCACACAAAAGAATCGCACTTAAGGCCACTATTTGTCCTATTTCACCGTGCACTTCGACTAGTGCTTGGGCGGGCCCGAACCACGCCGCGACATATACTACTGGCTGAGGCAAGATCCGCAGACCTGGCGACCATCATCAAAAATCAAGTGCGTGTGTTCAAGAAATCGCTGCCATCGCATGGGAACCCGCTAGTGCGTGCCATCGCTGTGCCGATACCATCCGCCCGCCGGCCACTATTCGACACGGACCGACTCCGTGACCGCCCGCGTCGACACCGGCAATAACGGAGCACCCACCCTCACGATCACTGAGATCGTCAGAATCCACGGCACCCTGCAGTTCCTGCAGCAGCGGAGAGATGACAGCAGCCTGGCCGCAACAGCACATCCTGCAACGACGGCCAGACATCACCACACACCCAGCACATCCTACTGAGCATCACCATCAATAGAGAACTACGCCACGCCTAGAACAGCAGCAGCGCAGATCAACAACCAACAAAGCTCCTGCCCCCGGAGCAAGACCCAGTGGATAAACACCAGATGGTGGTCCACCAACACCCTCCTGCAGCTTCACTGCTTCCCAACCCAAAACCAAACTGGTAAGTCATTCACCCCAAATGCTACAACCACTTGCATTCCCCCCTTAATTATGTGGGTTTTTCTCGGAGCTCTTCCGTTTCCCACCTTTAGCCCTAATAATGCACGAATCCCCCCGGAGCAATCCTAGTAGCAATTGAAAGGATCTCCGCCCTCATAAAACGTAATGTTCGAGACTAGGAGTCTCCCGAAAGCAAATACCGGAATATAATAAAGAACTCCGGGCTAGTGACGCCTTCTGCGGGAATAGCTCTTACCTATCCATTAGCTAGTAAACAGTCCTATACACTAATCTGCACAACCAAAAACACCAAAAAAAAACACCGCCTATTGTTTGTTCAGGGTGCTTTTGCGACTGACATGTAAGGTGCTGAGTTGATTCCAGACAGCTGGACTAGTATAGCTAAGGGTCTAGGTTACTGGGTGCCTTGAGGGGTAGGGAACTTCTGTGTTGCTAAACTAGTAATACAGAAGAAACACAGGGCTCTTCCAGCCAAAGTAAGTTCGTTTTCCCTTCCCTCGGTGCTCGTAACTGCTGCCTGCCGAGGTGGCTCGCGTCGCGTCTCGTGGTCCGGGAGGGGCTGCCCCTAGCGGCCGCCTCGCAGACTCGGTGCTCCGGCCGGCCGCGCGCCTCCCCTGTGGCTTAAATTCCGCTGACGAATCACTCCGTCCCACAGCACATATACTGGAGGCCGGCGAGGATACACTTATTGATGCGCGGACTTCCGCGCACAATGTTCGGACTTTTACAAGTGTCACCAACATGAATACTAAGTGATCGAGTGATATGGACACAAGTGTGCCAATTGAAAACACTCCCGCATCACCCGCGAAAACTGCACTGCGTAAGGGCTAGGAGAAGACACCAACTGTCTCTCCCCGATGCCTCTCTGCCGCCAAAACTGGTAAAACCTATACAGCCAAAAAATCAAAGGCTAGCAAAACTCTGAAGGCTCTTTTCAACAAGCCCACTGACGAGTTAGCGCCCCTCACACAGAAAGGATGCCAACGCACTGCTGCCAAACTGCACTCTGGAAAACTGGAAATGCACTACACTGATAATACTGCCACGTGCAGCACAGGACTAAGTCAGTCAAAAACACAGAGACACCCACAATACCTATTTAAAATCGATTTGACTCAAATTCAGACATTGCCGAGGAATGGGACGAGTCTGATATCATCTCCATTGCAGGCAGTAGATCTGAATCAGAAACCGAGTATTCTGTTGTCCAGAAAAAGCGCAAACGTACCAGCGAAACACAAGGTACGCCTTCCAACAAATCAGGGAAAATTGAGAAAATAATCCCCACCAAGACTGACAATAAGCATTCAGAAACTAACCACAAGATGGCGCCTCCGAAAAATGAGGAACCCACATCACATCCCGCCGGGAAAAGCCAAAAAGTGCCCCCCATCTACTGCAGAAAAACTAACAGCTCCACAGAGGTGAAACAAATCAGACAAATTCACTGTGACTTCTTTGTTAAAATAAATGGGCGTGAAATCACCTTTTACCCATCAACAAAAGCCGTTCACTCCACGCTCCTACAGTACCTCATCAATGAAAATGCAGAGCCTTTCACCAGACCATTCCCTGGAGAGTCAAACGGGAATGTGATGATACACAACCTCCCAGAAAACTATCCAGTGGAAGAGCTCAAAGAGGATCTCACCGCCCTCGGATTCAAAATCCGCCGGGTTAGATAGCTAGAGAGGCGCGGGGAAAAACCGCTCAAATACAGGAAATTCCAAGTCACACTTGATGGGAACACCCAAACTTCAGCCCTGCTGAAGCTCACCCGAATCGGCCACTATATTGTGACAATTGACAGATACAAGCCAAAAGAGCCCCAGCAATGTCACAACTGTCAGGGCTACGGCCATAATGCAGGATCATGTCACCGCAGCCCACTCTGCTTCAAGTGTGCAAAGTCCCACCGTTCCACGGAATGCCAGCTTGACAAAAAAGCTGAGCCAAAATGCCCCAACTGCGGGGGTAAACACATTGGTGGCCACCCAGAGTGCCCAAAACGATTAGAACTCAAGGCAAGACTAGCGGCTACAAAGCGGCAACAGAGGACCAGTAGCGAAAACCCACCTCTCCCCCCAAATTCAAGAGAATTCCCTGCACTTACAGGGCACAAGAAGACAGCCCAACAACCCACCCAACCCTACCAACCAACAGCGAGCACCAAACAACCAGTAAAAAATCCCAGAAGATGGGAAAAACCACAAAATCCCACCACATCACAACGCCACTCCACAGAAAACTGTAAGCAGGGACCAACAAAGGCTCCGACTTCTGCCATGTCTTCCGCGTCTCGAGATGGCGAGCCGCAGAAACAACCCACTGGTCTCGCAAGTGATCTATCAGCTCTGTCAGAGATGAAAGAAATGTTTGCACTAGTACGAGAATACCTGCCACTAATACACAAAATCATGGCGGATGTCAGGGCAGATACCACACGCGAGGGCAAGATTGAAGCACGTATCCTCAACCTCTGCGAAGCTCTCAATGGGTAGTTCCCTTAGGGTAGTGACGTAGAACTGTCGGTCTCTCCGACACAAGCACGACGAGGTAATCCGCCTTTTAACCTCGTCCAACGCTGACATATTACTACTAACTGAGACCGACAGGGCCGCGTGGGCGGGGGGGGGGTTGCCATCCTAGTAAGGGAAAAGATACAACACCACGCCTGCTACATCCCTCCACTGGTACTAACAGAAGCCGCGGCAATTACCCTGGCCGAGGAAACTAATCCAATCACCATTGTATGCGCGTACATCCCGCCCGATAGAAGGTTGCCGCTACAGGACCTAGAAGCTCTTCGGACCCTCGACAACAAAGTCCTAGTGGGTGGCGACTTCAATGCTGCCGACCACAGCTGGAATTGCCCCACCACCAACCGGCGAGGCCCGCCATTTATGAGATTCTGCACGACTCACCAACTAGTAATTAACCACCCGGGCACTCCAACTTACTAACCAGATGCAGCAAACCGCCACCCACTAATACTAGACATGTTCCTGACCGGCCCTACACTGGCAGTGCGGGATGTACGTGCCTTCACCCACGGCACCTCTGACCACCTTCCGGTGTCATGCCTGCTTCTTTGTGAAACAGTCCGAAACGACAGAAAGCCCAGGTACGACTTTGCCAATGCAAAATGGCAAAAGTACAAGGCAGATATTAACTTACATCTAGACATGAACAGCAATCTGGACTCTCCACTGGATGTAGAAAATGCACTCACAAAATTTTCCCAAACACTGAGAAATGCAGGCTCAGCCAACATCCCCCTTAAAAGGGATAAAACAGCAAACATCGCACTGCCAAGAAACCTAGCGCTTCTCTTCAACTTGCGCAACAAAATACGCCGGAAATGGCAAACCTCGTGCCTTCCACTCCACCACCAAATGTTTTGCATACTCCGCCGGATTTGCAGGCGCAAATTCAAAGAATGGCAGACACAGAATGAACTAGCCAAACTTCAGACACTCACACATGACAGAGATAAAGTCTGGTCATGTGTCAAGCGGCTATGGGATAAACCAAACATAATTCCCCTTCTGCAATCCGGTGGAGGATATGCCCACACAGCTGAAGAAAAGGCAGAGGCCATTGCGATGCACCTGTCCACAACCTTCTCGCCACAACACGTACCTGGGCTCTCAGAATCTTCAGACTCAGACAGCGACACAGGCTACCCACAACACCAAGCCGCCAAGATCACAATCCCTCCACCACCCGAAGTA
>PNEQ01089266.1:0-16650 GCA_003012365.1 Medauroidea extradentata | reverse complement strand
AGCCCTGCCTATTTGACGTTGTGGGGTAGTTACAGACACCTAAGGTAAGAGGTTAATCGAATGAGAAACATCTGTTTACCCTGTGCACAACCATTGGTGACGGTGCCCTCAATTATATATTGTCAAAATATTCACTTTAACTTTATTGACATTACAAAGTTTCAGAGAGTAAAGGTTTCGCGGAAACGTATTTGGTGCCACAGACCTGAGATTAATGAGATGATATATCGTCGGTTTACTGCCAAAAGTGACAATGTCAAAATGAGATAAAATTATAAAAATGCTAGGAATATGTATATGTTGTTCACGAACAATTGCCCAAGTTTAAAGTCTATTCGTCGTTTCGTACTGTTGTGTCACAGTATAGTAACATAACCACATTTTTGTTAATATCTACAATTTAATACTGTTTTTAAACGAAATGGGATTTATGACTTAATCACTTTTGGCAGTATACCGACGATATGTCAGCTGATATTGTAGAGGAACCTAAGCGGAAAGCGAACTGAAATTTTACCCCTTTTAAAGACTACATGTAAATTGCACTAATTCGATCTGCCTTGTAGTTTTTGTGTGTCAGAATTGAACGTTCGCACGCAGCTTTTAACGGAATTCGAGCCCAGAACCTCCAGGAATTTAGACCTGAGTAACAAACAATTGCGTCACGTAACGTCGAAATAATTCATGAAAATGAAAGTTTATTAAATAAATAAAATATCTGTGTCCTGGTCTCATAGAGGTTGTACAACACCACGTCTCGATAGGTTGCTGTAAGTAACTCCTGTATAAGTTGTTTCTCGCTGCACGTTCCTGCTTTTCGGATCGTCTGCCTTGATTATTGACCAACTAAGTTTTATTCTTAATAATTACGTTTCTTACAAATAAAAAAAAATACATACATATTTTTTTAAATATTTACGTAAGCATCACTCTGACGCGAACAACACCCCAATATCGCTTCTGGTTAGATAGATATCGTGGGTTGACAGAAAACAAATTTTGTGCTTTTTCACCCTTTTGGGTGTCGAATTTCGAAATATTTTAAATTTACATCTTAGACATTTGTATAAGTATCCAACTGAATAGTAAATCACATCGCTAGCCCGTTCAGTTGAATTAAAATCGATCATTCACTAAAAAAACACATATCACCCCTGCACAGTATTGAGAAATCGAATTTCGAAAAATCTGAAAACCGTTTTGCGATAATTTCTGTAATTATCATCCTGAAGCAAAAATTAATTGTATATCTCGACGGGTTCGATAGATATCGAGGATTTATCTAAAACACGTTCAAGGTCTTTTCACCACTTAAGAGAGTAAATTTCGAAAAACCCTTGAATCACGTTTTAGAAGACTTTGGTATCTCGTGGACGTAAAAAACACAACATTAGCCCGCTGGGTTCAAGATACATCGACGATTAATTGAAAACGCTTTTCACCGCTTTTCACCACTTTTCACCCCTTTTCACATCCTTAGGAGCGAATTTAGAAAATTTCTGAATTTACTTTTCAGGTATTTGAGTAAGCATCAATCCTAAACAAAAATCACGTCTCTATATAAAAAAACGATGGGATCGATATATATCGAATGTGAGTCGAAAACTCATATTACCCCATTTTTAATCAGTTTAGGACCGAATTCGGAAAATATATTTTAAATCGTACTTGGGATATTTACAAAAGCACCCATTTAAAGCAAGAGTACTTCGATATCTCGATTGATTCGATAGATATGGAAGGATAATCGAAAACACATTTCACGTATTTTCACCCCTTTAAATAAAGAAATTCGAAACGATTTTGAGTCCTGTCATAGACATTTGTAAAAGTAACCAATTAAAGTTAAAATCACGACGATAGCCAATTGTGTTTCAAAGATAAAGACGATACATTAAAAACACATTTTGCCCCTTTTTACTGCCTGGGGGTCGAATTTCAAAAAAACCTAAAACTACTTTTTGGGTATTTACGTAAGCAATATTTTGAAGTGAATATCAACTCTCTATTCCGAAGGATTCGATAGATATCAATAGTTGAATGGAAACATATTTAAGGCCTTTTCAGCCCCTTAAAAGTTGAACTTCGAAAAATCCTTAAATTGGCTAATATGCATTTTTACGAGTGTCCTATTAAAGTAAAAATCACGTTAATAGGCGGTCGGGTTCGAGCTCTATCGACGTTTCTTCGGAAACACATTTCACCCCTTTTCACCCCCTTAGAGGTCGAATTTCGAAAAATCCCTTCTTAGTGCTCGCCTACGACCTGAAGGGAACCCCCACAAAATTTTCACGAATCTAGGTCCAGTGGTTTGGGCTGCAGTTTGATATGTCAGTCAGTCAGTCAGTCAATCAGTCAGCTTTCATTTTTATATATAGAGATATATATGTATGTGTGTGTAGGCGTATATATATTTTTTTTAAATATATGTATTTGTGTGTAGCTATATATATATAATTGGCTCCGCAGCTCCATGAACGAGTCACAGGGACGAATGTGAAAGAAAACACACTTATAGCCTTGCAATGTACATTTACTAACTCTTAAAAGTGACTACAAGAACTTGTAGTGGGCCACACCAGCTGCTCAAATTGATGTTGTAGACTACAAAATATTTTTAGTATTTTAAAAAAAAAATTCATGAATTTTTAAAATTTTAATAAACAATTTTAGCATTTTTCAAAATACAAAAATACTTATTTATTATTTTTTTTAATATAGAAGAGCTTGTAGCCTACAACATAGTTATACAGTGTGAAATTTTTCAGTTCGGTAAGTCAGTTGGTTTTCCTTTCTAGCATAAAACTGTTTTCAGCAATTATGGTCTTTGATAGGTCAGCAGATATATAAAAACTATGAAAGCTAAAAAATGTTCGATGTAGTAAAAAGTAGCCACAATGTATGTCTACAGAACAAGCCATATCTCGTACTACTATAAAACATTACTAAAACAATAACGATTACATAATATGTCGTTGCGAAAACGAATTTAAACGACACTCGTTAACCTACGTGTAGGAACCAGGGATGTCCAGTCACACCTGGTAGGTTTTCCTTAATGTATCTGTGATTTCAGCTGCGCATTGCAAATTGTGTTAAGTCCAAAAAGCACAGATTTCTATTTAAATATGCTATACATTACCGTATTGTTCCGAAAATAGGTACTGCCATCAAATTCACCAATTAAAATTTTTAATAAATTAAACCTGAGTATGAGCCTAAGAAAACAAATATAAGTTTCGTTCATTCCTAAATGGGTTGCAGTTTCATTCATTTAAAATTGTGTCGCATTCTAATTAAAACGTTTTGCGTGATTTTTATTTGAATTAAGAGTAAAATATACTGTGAAAAGACATTAGGGCGATTTAAGTTTAGCCCCCTACCCATCATCCGACAATATCGTTGTTAAAATAAAAAAAAAAAATCACAAACAATTTCGTCAAAACACAAAATCGATTATTGGTCCCCTTAACAGTTTTCATATATTACCTATATTTTAAAGCGAACGACAAACGCTTACCGATAGCGAAAGTAACGTAATATCGCGTCTTATTTCCAAAAGCTTGACTGTTACCCATGTGATGAAATCTCAAACGTCCGAGGCCACGGCAAATTGGACACGCATAACGCATTAGAACGTCGGGCATGTAAATACTACATTGAAACCTAGCAAACAGTAAACTATTTCCTGTATAAAAAACAACTTGTTCTGTTGATCGCGTATCAGTAGGGGCCCTGTTTTTTCGCGAAAAGAATTTTGGCCCAGTTTGTTTCAGTGCCTTACGTGCGCATCTGTGTGAATAGCCGTATCTCATTTGACTGAGCCAATTACAAACACTTTCCTGCAACACCACACGTCTGTGATTTGCCGGTAGAATCCCAAGGCTCGTGACGGTTAAAATATCCAATCGCTGACCACCAGCAGAACTGCGTATGTGCACGTAAGGCACGGAAACAAAGTAAGGCAAAATTCTTTTCGCGAAAAACAAGGGTCCCTACTTATGACTCACTGTGACAAACCATTCCACTTAAAAAAAGTCCCAATCGATAAACTGAAGGAACGTATGTGTGTGATGTGACTGGAAAAAAAATACGAGATAAATAGGGATGCTGGTTTATCGCGGGGAAATTTGCTTGCTACCCTTCAATGTAGCGTGTTTCGTGTCCGACGTTCTTCCCACTATTGGAAGTTTGTGATTTATCTGTAAACAACTAGACCGCGACACATAACCATCGTCCATACAGTTATACTATAGGCAAAAGATGAAACAACGGTTTGAAAAATACGCTGGCACGAAACATTTTCGCGATTTTTCATTATCTCTTTCGGAAACCCCTCACAAAAGAGACGGCAGAGGACTGGTCTTAGGATCACCCCAGCAAATGTCAAACAAGCCAACTAAGTCACTTAACACTCACGACTTTAATTACAGTGTCGCAGCAACAAATAAATAAATATTTTTCAAGCATCTAATAAAATAAACTAACATAGATGGAAATTTAGAGAAAATATTGTGCCAAATCAGTCATAAAGAAAATGCAAAATTATATGGTACACAACACAGGATTCCTTTTCTCCGCAGAGTGCTTGAAATATATCCAACATAATACTTACATTTTCAACTCGTATTCAAAGTAGTGATAGGAATTAATTTCCTTTGAATTTTTTTGACATCTATTCGCAAACGATAATGGACTTGACAATGGCAAATTTTCGTATTCGCGACGCCATTCATCCTGTCGTTGCACGAATACTTTTACGAGTGGAACGCTGTCTACAATGGGAGGTAAAGTTTTTCTTCCAGCTACAATGTATTCATTAAAATGATTGCTCACTTCTGTGTTGCAGAAATCCTACTTTAGTTAATAAAGACGTCTTTGTTGTGTTCAAGATGGCCTACTACATTGTAAACATTTTTGTAATAAGTAATACGAAACATATTATTATGAACTGTACAGCAGAAATTACGAAAATAGAAATACAGTAAAACTTTTATATAATATATTTACAAACAACTCCTGTGCATAAAAAAGTCGGGTAGTTTTATTTTTGTAGTGACAGTAAAATTTTTTGGTAACTCATTTTCTAAAAAGAAAACGTTTACTAACGTACAGAAAAATATGTGAATGTGATAGGATGCTGAAGTTGATTTTATTTTATATCGAACACTAACTCAGCTAGTTCATAAAGACTTAAAAATATTACTAAAACTTAGTAAATATGAGGCATTCTTCTTGTATTACTTGCTGAAAAATGTTTTAACAATTAGTGTTTGTAAGATAATTAAATATTTTTACATCACATACCTCTCTATAGATTTACTTTTTTACAGCAATGTTTTAAATAAGGATTCCTATTAAGTCATATGAATGAGTGCAGTTGTTAGAAGGTCACGTGAATAAAAAATAAATAGAAAACCTAACAACTGGTCTGCATAGGGCAAAAAGGACGTTGCAAACTAAGAAACATAATAAACGAAACACCATTATGTTGGTTTATTATAGTTCCGGTTGTCATAAAAACAATCGAAAGTTGATGAATTGGTTGTACCGTAGAAACATTTAGCACCTTAGAAATACCACAGTGCCTTTTAGTACTGAGATAACAATATGATAGTAGGAACCATATTTCTAAACTTCTAACCCTCTAAGACTGCATATAAGGACAGCATTCAGATGGGTTGTAGATAAATTTCAAATATTGGATTGTAATACAATCGGAATATTTTTTATGGTTGGTTTTGTCACATATCGGTGAACATAAATACTTTCTGCTAAATAGACTGTTAATATTACAAACGAGATGGATTCGAACTGTAGTGCAGTACAGTATTCTGTACAATGCTGTAGTGAATTACATACTTGTTCGTTACCTATACAGCGCTAGTTCTAAAATTTTGATCGAGTCCTATGATTCGTCTATCAGTCCACGGCACTGTTGCGACTACTGTACATTGTTCTGTAAACTTGTGGAAGAGCGAGGCGAGACGATTTCTACAGAATGTGTCTGCTGCTGTTACTGAACAAAATTGTTGGGTTCAGAGCATGCTCTATTTCTGTTGTAATGGTGTGTGACTGTACTCACGTTTATTTGTATACTTGATACTCCAATAATTGCACAGTTTTGTTACAAAAAAGATTCTTTTCACAGCAGAAAATTATTAGAAAAAATTAATAGAATGTTTTTCAATATATATCAGAACAGCATTATGTTATTAAAGTTTGTTAGCCTCTACCCGTAAAACCTATTACAGAATTGTCCTGTAATTCTCAAGCCTCCACAAATAGTACCACACCGCCATTTTTCTTCTTGTTATTGTCATCGTGTACGTTTTACAGTATAGTGCATGACACAAGCAATCAAATCTGATGAATTTTCTTGTTTTAAAAGCATTGCAAGCAATTGTAGGCAAAAAACTGAATTTGAGAAGTTCGCCTTGGTAAGGACTGCCTACCTATAATGAGGTCACAAAGTTCAAATGGCAAATTAAAGGTAAAATTAATTAATTCTCAATGTACCAGTTTTAGTTAAAATCTTATGTACTACAACAATCTGACAGCTTGTGCGTCTGTTTTAAGAGCATTAAAAAATACATTATTTGTTCTATCGTCTCTGCAGTCACATACGCGACATTCCGTTCAATCGTGCATCTTCAATCCACGGGCGTGTTCAGGGGGGAGGGCCAGGGACCGTGGCCCCTTTAACTTTCAAAGCATAGTTTATCCTTAAAATATTACAAAAGCCATTTTTTTTTTTTTTTTTTTTTCAATTTCAATTGCTCGGGCGAATGAGTGTATCAAGATAACGTGAGATGACTTCTTTGATTTAATGTTAATCTGTAGGTATACAAGTTTTGAGGGATAAGGAAAGAAATTCACGCATTTCGCATCTTTATCTTACGTGTGAGGTCATATTTAAAATTGATAAATTAATAATTAATGATCAATATGATTTAAATGAAACGCTGTCGTGTATTCCCGTGTCAACCAACGATCGTAATATAATATAACTAAATTTTAAATTTCCTAACACGTCATTATTTTAGCGAACATAATAAAAGTCTTGTGACTATTAAACTGAGGATGACATCTGGGGCACGACATGAATATGTAAGTAGGTGATTTCCCAAACAGCTAGAAAGAGAAGAGACGTGTTAAAGCAATAAAAGTGTCGCAAATACGGCACTTCTTAGTATGGAATTTGCTGGCACGTCACGCGGTAAATGTTATGTTGGGTAGCACTTGTATTGCCACCGTGTGCGTGACGAACGGCGGTGAAAATTGATGGTTTGTTTTTTGCGCGGAGTCCAACGCGAATCATCGTCGCTTCCAGAAGAAGAGATCTCGCGCCCTCCAGACGTGGGTCACCCGGATACCTGGCGGCGTAATCTTCCAGATCTGGAGCAGTGGGGCTCTGGTCGGCTGCTCTCGCCCGTCCCTCAGTGTCTACTAGCCTGGTGCGTGCGTTCTGTAGTCTGCGCCAAACGTGTCTTCTGCCGGTCCCTGCGGCGGACCGGCCCACTTGTCTACAATCATATTTTATGGCAGGAGAAAGCTGACTGAGATGACATAATAGAACTTCTTGTTTGAAGAGTTTTTGGAGGAGTGTGTTTAACTTTGGCGTTATGTTTGTCTTAAAAGTATTTAATATTTTAAACTTAATATTAAACCTTCAATTGCCTTTTAGGTGTATTTTACAGATATTTAATTTCCGTTATATCGAAGTAAGACTATAAGCAAAAATAGTGGGCGTTCGTGGAAGATATCCTACACAGGGAGAATATTCAAGTATAAGAAGAAAAGTGTTTAATAGAATATTATTACGTGAAGATAACCGGAAGACCAATAATGGACAAGACTTGAAGAGCAATACTATGTAAATATTAGGCTGCCACCTTAGCTTCCGCTATTCTAGCATTTTTTTTACTTGAAGGGCAAAATTTCATAATTCAACAACTCCATCACTATGAATTTTGTACAAGTTTTATGAAAGACTGTACATATTTTTCAAGTAAGCAATAAATACGGAGTCCACAGATTCTCCATAGTAACACTCCAAGCCAATTAACTATAAAATGACTCTGGTGAAACGGCAAAGTCCTTTTGCAGCTATGATATTTATGAGTAATGTATACGTGTATTCATTATTTATGCAAAATAACTATTGAATTATTTGCATATTTTGAGTTTAATTGGGTGAACGGGTGAATAAATAAGTAAATAACTTAAGAACAGGGTACCCGAGGGCAGGGTATCACACACCCTGGGAGTAGACCTCTGATTGGATAGGCGTAGGTGTCGGTCGAACACTGAAGAATGACATGAAATTAATCAATTGGAAGGAATAAACTCACCGGCCAATGGCAACGTCCGTCACGCCACGTTTCTCGCATGTAAAATATCGGGGCCCAGCCTCGTCAGGAATCTCGCCCGGATCATCAAGTTGGAGTCGGCTGCTTTAAGTCGTCAGTCACGTTTCCCTTTAATGAAGTTAAACCGATACAATAAATAAAACACAGGTTTACTATTTTTAGAATGCCCATACAAGAAAATAACAACATATTATAAAATGTCCTAAATTGTTAAGATATTTGTTCGGTGTACAATATCCTACGAAAAAATTGCAAATATAAATGTATAAACAACAATAAAAAACGCGCAAAACCATTAACCAAGTCATCTTGAAGTAGCTATTCTCTTTCAGTATTTATTTATTTTTCACACAATCAACGCACCCACCCATACACATACATACACACACACACAATGAGATAATAGAATATCATGGAAGGTAAATTAATAAAATAAGTGTTACGTGTTCTTAGCACGGCCGTAGGAGTACAGGTCTGGACACTCGCATATCTACCAGTGTATTTCGCTTGACCTCCTTGTTGTTCGGCTGCAGTTCACCAAGTTACCGAGGATGTTGTGTGTCTTTGGCGCTGCAATCAGGGCGGTCGGGCTCAAACTCCGCCCAATTTTTTTACAGTGTTTACATTATAAAGTAAATAAAGATTGCTGGAGCCATACTTGAGGATTGTGAGCGAGGGAAATATTTCATAAATTTATAAAAAAAAATACGTTTTGATAAATTGTTTATGTTTGTGGGAGGGAAATGGGCGGAGTTTGAGCCCGACCGCCTTGTCTACAGCGCCAAAGACGCACAACACTCTCGGTAACTTGGTGAACTGCAGCCAAACAAGGGTGTCAAGTTTCCAGGCGAGTGTCTATACCTGTTCTTCTACGGCCGTGGTACTTAGGTATCCCCCCATTTTGAAAGTACACGTCCCGGGCTAGGGCTTTATGTATATAAAAATGAATTCAAACAATGCTTTGTATTTTTAAAAAAATTTCTGAATTTTGAAATTTTTTTGCTACTTTTAGGATTTTTTTTAATAAAAAAAAAGTTTTGGATTTTCATATACTTAAAAGCCCTAGCTCGTAACATGTACTTTTACTGGGCATTTTTCGTTTAATTATGTTGATTGATTTTCGGGGGTGTGTGAACTAAAACATGCAAACTATTACTTTAAAATGCCATTACGGGGAAACTGGCTGAGCTAAATTTTTTTTATTAGAGGAAAATGTACTCCCAAGTAGCATCTATAAAACTTCAAATAAACTTAAAATTCATTCAAACATAAAATTATGGTTTTTCCCCACTGGAACGCCCTTAAGGCTGCGGCATGGTGAAGGGTATGTATGTGCGTGTGAGGCGAAAATCGATGAGGCGAAAGTACTTGTAGACCTCAACTTCGAACAATTCCGTTACATATATCTTGAGAAACAACCGCGTGAAAAAGCCGATTTTAACCAAGTTTGAGGGCTTTAAAATAAAGCTTCCAAAGTGTGCGGAATCTTGAAAGTCACATTCACAAGTAGTATAAAATATGTTTTCTTTTCTCAGATAAACAGTGTGGACGCACGTTTATTGGTCTCTGAGAAAAAACGTAACTGCGAACATGCTGAACGCAGTTCGAGCGCCAATCAGGCGGCCGCCTACCCCACGCTTCAAATGTGTTGCAGTGTGTTCGTAAACAGGTTTTTTGTACGAAAATATTCCACGTGTGCCCATTGTGCCAACATACAAAAATATAACAAACTTCAGACAAGGTCGGAACCTCATTGTTAAGACGCCACGCTTATTAAAAATACTTTTTATAAGTCCTCCAACATGGCTAAAAACGGCCTTTTCAGACTGTCGTACTTCAAAATGTACTAACCGAATGTATGTGAAACTCGTATTGCCAACTGCACTGAACTTAATTGTAGACTTTCCACCAATAAGATTATATGGTCACCGCTTAGTGTCCCACAGTAAAAACGGGAACCTTACACGCTAGTTCAGCGCTTGGCTCGTTGAGGCGACACGGCATTTGATGTGCGCTTAAAGGTCGACCTTACTGCTCCGTCGCTTTTGAGCCTCTCACGTGCGGGTAGGCGGCGCCCTTAAGACCTCTCGTGTGACCGTGGTCCTAGTTTGGTTATCGAGCGCAAAAAAGCAATTCAGGGTTCCATAATGGCGGGGAAGAGGAAATTTCGAAAATACATTAAACAGTACGGTAGTACAGTTGTTTTCACCATAATATCATATTAAAATTTAATTCTCTAGCTCAACACATCACGTCATTTCTTAACAAATCTTGCTCTGATTTTCTGTTCGCCGTGCGAACTATTTAACTCTCCTGATGTCTAACATTAACTAGTTTTTTTTCTCAACAATCCAAGCGTACCATCTACCGGACTTGGAACAGGTGAAACTTAAATGAGTTCACTGAGTAGATTACCAGATAATCTCGGTACATATTTTGAATACGTGGTAAACGCAATACAATCACTTATCTAACAAGCCGGGTAAAAATGTCTTACTCTACGAAAAACTCCCAAGTATAGGTATTAACATTTTCAAACCGGCAATTTGGGAATATAAGATTTAGGAATTTAGGACGGATATATTCGAACGTCATTATATAGCACCGAGTGCGGCAAAGTTGGAAGCTAGAATTTTTAGGCGTTTTGATGTTATTTGATCTGTTTTTAATGAATTCCAGCTACCTTCAGCGCATTATAAACTTATGGGTGTAAATTACACCGAACATTCGAGAAGTACTACTTTGGTGGAGGATATTATGTATCGATGTATCCACCTGCTTTACCAGCAAGAAATTTCGGTGAAAATATTGGAAGTACAGTTAAATATTAGTGGGTAAATTTTTGAACACAACCTCATAAAAAAGTGTTACAGTCAAAGAAAGGGATATTATAATATTAATTTGAATAGGAAATGAAAAGTTATAGGGTTTGAAATGAACACTCACTGCAGAAAATAAGTATGATTTTGTTTGTAGGGCCCAAGAAAATTGGTATAAATTAACACGATGTTTAGCCGATCACTCTACTCGCATAATATGCCATCAAAATATTATTAAAGTCTAAGTAGTTATAAAACAATTAGACTGTTACGCTGCTCTTTTGTTACATGACCAAATTGAACGCTGGCATATTGCTGGTGAAGATAGGGAATTGTATACTTTGGCAGAGTGGTGGGAACGATTTTTTTTTTCGGCAAAAATGTTGGTATAGGACATCAAATGTTATAGGCTGCTATATGACGTAGTTTAATTTGGTCACACACTGAGATAGGCCGTCAGCATAGGTCTTGCACTCCTTGATTCAAGTCAATAATTAAGGTTATTTTATTACGACATTCGATATTCATTTTAAAATAAGTATACGCTTCATACATGCAAAATAACAAGATTTTATGAACCGTTATTAATGTTTTTCCTAGATAGATACTGCGCTTAGTTTTACTCAAAACGTGGGAAATATGTATGTATACAAGAGAAGACTGACTGACACACATACAGGCATGTCAACGTACTGCCCAAACCACTTGACATAGAAAGTAGATATTTTTGAGAGCGGATTCTCCCAGGACTTAGGTAAGCACTATGAAGGTATTTCTTCTTTCTATCGAAATTCTACCCCTAAGGGTAGAACTGTGTTTTCGATGAATCGTTAATATAGCTCGGAACCGACGGGTTATCGTGATTTTCACTTAAACGTACGCCCATACAAATGCATATAAAGAAGTTTCATGACTTTCATTCGAAATTTGACCCTTTAAAAGAATGAAAATACTTTAAAAATGTGTTTTCGATAAATCCTCGATATATTACGAACCCGTCGACATATCGAAGTCCTATAGTATGTACAATATAAGTTTACATGATTCTGACATTTCTCTTCAGAGAACTATGCCTGGCCATTTCATTGTGTTTACTTTAATGTTTTTTTAAACACGCCTTAGACACCAAGCTTTCCCAGAAAATCAGGACGGTTTGAAGGGTCAACACTATGGAACCGTTGGGCATGTTTCTCAGAAGAAAAATGTCAAAATCATGCAAACTTGAACTGTATATACTATATTTCAGTAACATACTTACTTGAACATCTGAATATTAAGGTAAGGATTTTTTTTTTTTTAACTATACCGCTAATTATGGGTGAAATTAGTTTTCGCTTGATCGTGGATATAGCGGACTATCATCATTTTGACTTATAGGCCTACACAAATAACTAAAAACCGATTTCTGGATTTAAAAAAAATTCCTCAATGTCTCTTAATCATTATCAAATATCGAAGTTCCTAAGAATGTTTTTCCACTGATACCGGTGAAATTAGCGGTGGAAATTGTCCGCTGTCAAATTAATAACACCTGAACTTCATTAACCTGTAAGAATAGAATTGACCTTATTCAGAGTAAGCTCCTGTAACCTAATGGCTGGATCTCTAATCTGGTGTAGAACTATGGCCTTCAATAAAAGTAAATATCATTTGGTATAATTATTACACCCAGGCAATGCCGCGGACGGACTGCTAGAAAAACACGTGCGCTACTATTTTTGTATTTACCGAGCTCATCTATTTAAATTAATATAAACCTTAAATCTTAAGCGTACCCAAGATTTTTCTTGGGGAGGGCACATCTAATAAATAACAAATTCTGCAAACTACAGCTCTTTCCTGTACCGGTTCAGAAACATGTGACCACACAATAACTTTTCTACATACATGCACAGTAGGCCTATTACTAGTACACATTTTAAGTGATATAAAATTAAATTAGAGCAATGGTGTATTTCCACAAACCAATAAATTCTAATAGCAAACTCCCATTGCAACAAACATTTAAAAATCTCATAAAGTTAAATATTAAAAACTCCCCTCCTTTTGTACAGAGGGCGGTGTGCGGCCATGCTAAAATGTAGTGAATTTTGTAACTTAAAAGCCAGACTGCTAGCGAATTCGACAACAACTATAATTCGCGATCCTACGTGGGCCTATTGGAAGTGACGTACCTGGCACCACACTGCAGTCAATAATTATTTTTTATCGTAGCCCTAGTTTAAACAAATTGAAATTATGTAACCCATTATCCAATTTATTGTCATAAAAATTAAGTTATAAGGACACATAATATTATTACATATACATTTAAATCGTATCAACATATTATATTGGACTAAACAAAGTTGAAAGTGCTAGGTGTAAGTCCAAAAGTCATAGGGGGGAAAAAGACATTATTCGGCACTTGAGTTCGACAATAGAAAATAAATCTATTAAAACAGTCAAATAAATGTTTAGTATCGTACCTGGATGCGTAACTATGCCGTTATCAGGAATGAAAGTACCGTCATATTTCAACAAATACAGTAGAATGATTTCAAATCGTAGTTTTAAAAACTCTACTAATTTTTTCCACCGTTGCCAACATACCACTTCTCTCTTTGCTTCGTAAACTTCTATTAAAAAGGTAGATTATCGTTAAAAGAAAATAAGTTTTAAAAAGTATGCGTAAAAAGAACAATACAAATTTTATTTCTTACAGATTTATTTTACAGCCGATGATTACGTTAACCGTCTTCACACAAAACTAGAATTTCGAGCATTTCGAGATTTTGTCGTATATTATATCGATCAATCGAACGATCGCTAGTTTTACGTTGACTCTGCGAAGAGCGCGCCACACGATAGACTCTCTGAGCTTTAGTTTCTAAATTCCTCACTAGAGTGTAGCAGCGTACAATGCTCTGTCCTGCGTATTTCAAATGTACGTTCTGTATTTATGTTATAATTCCTAATTCAGTAGAGTAAAATTAAAATCAACCATACACACTTACACTTATTTTAATAGATATAAAATTTACTTTTGTTTTGTATGCTCCGCTCCAGAACTGGCAAAGACTTGGCAATTTTAATTTTCTTGCGTTTTTATTAAAGCGCCCAACAAATCAATTAAAACCGTGTTTGTAAACGCAGAATGTTTGGAATTTGGTCTTATAACAACTTACTTACTAAAATTAATTTTTTTTTCGCAGCCGTTATGTAAAATTACGTACCGTTGTTCCAAAACTAAGTTTGATTGCATAGTTTCAATAGTCCTTGATGTAAATTATTCTCAATATGAAGCATTCTGTTGTAAGAGTTTTGATCAAAACGAATTCAAGCGCAGTTTATCGCACTACGTATACATTTTACTTTCTCTGCAATGACCCTTCTGTGTGAGAATTTGAAAATATTTTTTTTTTTCGTTTTTGTTATGTTCCCGTGTGCTCAGAGGCCAACATTGTTGGACAAATGGCTGGTTAGGAAGGTAAACAAAACTGCAACAGACAGTGTCAAGTGTAGTACTGAGCAAAGCAGCCCAAAACCCACCTTTTTGGATAGGTGGCTGTTAAAAGACAGCCAAAAAGTCATTAGTAACAATTTTTTAGTATAAACTGTTCCCATAACCTAACTGGATGTTCTTATGATAAACCTAATACGTGTACTAAAAATGCTATTGAATGTGATACTTGTGCTAAGAAAAATAACTTTAATGTTGCAAAAACAAAACTCCATTATAAAGGCCTAACATGTCAAATGTCAGAAATTCAATCTGTAATAGAACAGAAAAATCAAAGTGATCTACCTTTCCAGCAGACATTTGACACCAAACAACTTGCAGTTTGTCATCAGAGCAACCATAACACTGCCAAAAAAGCTGAAGACAAATTTAATAAACCTAACAAGTCAATGTGTATTATGCACCACAATATGTGCAGCTTAAATAATAAGAAATTGTTACTAGAGAGTTTTCTCAATTCAACTGATGTTGACATCTTATGTATCTCTGAACATTGGTTCACTAACTCCAATATTGAGTATTGTAATATTCATACTTATCTTTTAGCAACAAGTTACTGTAGATCCTCTGCAAGAGGTGGAGGTGTTTGTATATACCTAAAAAGAAATATCTCAAGCAAAATAATTGATTTAAGCAGTCTGTGCATAGAAAAAACCTGTGAATGCTGTTGTATAGAGATAAGTAAATTTAATATTAGCATAATTGTAGTATATAGATCACCATCTTCGAGCAATTTCAATCAGTTTTTTAACAATATTGAAGCAGCTATCACAATGGTCATAAACCGTCAAAAAAACATTGTTGTATACGGGGATTTTAATATTGATTTCAATACGAACAACGCACACAGCAGTAGACTACTAAATATTCTTAAACAATTTAACTTATCCGTAGTAATCCATGATTCAACAAGGAACTGTTTGGCTGGAGGTAAATGTATTGATAACGTAGCCACCAATATACATAATTCTCAATACATAGCCTATAATACTGTAACTGCACTATCTGACCACAAAGCACAGAACATCTGCATAGATATTGATTACTTGTGCTCCTCAACTGGTACCAAACTGCCTAAGTGTTTACTGAAACAAAAAAGGGTGTTTAATGTTGAAAGCATGGCATGTTTCAATAAACTCTTACTCCAAGAGAATTGGCTGGAGGTTTATGAGGAACCTGACCCCAACAGGTCATGGAACATTTTGAGTAACATGTTCATGGTGTACTTTAATAGCTCTTTTCCAAAAAAAACTGACTAAAGTAATGTACAAAAAAAATACCTGGATGACTAAAGGTCTCACTGTATCCTTAAACAGACTGAAGTCACTTAAAAGGTTGGCAGACAATTCTCGTACTGAAAATGATGCAGCTAACTTTAAAAATTACAAAAAAATATATATAAAAAACTTGTAGCAGCTGCAAAAAGGCAAAATAATGATAAAAAACTACTAAATTCCAACAACAAATCAAAAGAAATGTGGAATATTTTAAATAATGAAATAAAAAACAAAGTACTGTTAAAAAATATATCTTTAGAAATAAATGGAAGCTTAATAAACAATAAACAACAAATTTCACAACACTTCAATGACTACTTTTCAACAGTTGCCTTGAAACTCCAACTTGTAAACAATACTAACCCAGACGTCCATGATGAACCTGTTACCACCGATAACAAAAATGTATTTAATTTCACAAGCATAAATGAAGAGACAATATACAAAATCATAAAGAATCTAAAAAATAAGAATTCTGTAAGTCTTGATGAAATTCATGTAAGTGTAGTCAAACATTGTGTTCACAGTCTAAAAGGACCCCTAACAGACATATTTAATAAATGTCTGGCAAATGGCATATTTCCAGATAGGCTAAAACCATCAAAAATCATACCCATTCATAAAAAAGGAAGTGAATCTAATGTTGAAAATTATAGACCAATTTCAATTTTACCAATATT
>PNEQ01089263.1:0-16638 GCA_003012365.1 Medauroidea extradentata | reverse complement strand
TTCTTGACTTTCTCGATACTTGTGTTCTGTGACGGTGACCTTCTTCACATCAGTTGTAGACCACCGGAACTCTGTGTGTGGCTGCCAATGAAGAACGGATCAACTCTTCTCTTCCAGCTCTAATGCAGAACAATTACGACTTCTTTCCGACACAGTTGGAACAAAATGCCGGCGCGGTAGAACAGTACGTTAACTATACGCACTTCGTCGTGTCTTACTGGTTTGCTGATGCACGAGTGCAAATGAACTGTTAAACTTTTAACTACAAATGAACAAACCACGATATGAACTGAACTCAAAGAGGTAGATGACGGAGACTGATCGTTCCCTTCTGTTACGAGGGTTTATAAAAGTGTAGAAATATGGGAAAGAGGGGAGACAAGTGACCTTTAGAATGTGAGAGAAAGGGGTCTACCGTCCAATCATATGAAAGGTTAAAAGGGGAGGGGGCATATAAGGTGTGATGAGAGGAGAAGGGATACTAATAAAATGTAAGTACACAGAAATTTATTTAGGTGAGGTATATGTTAAGATATAAAACAGAAGCATGAAGGGGGGAAATCGAATGTAATTTGCTAGCATATTTGGGCTAAGGAGAAGGACAGCGTATAAAGGTAAATGTATTCTAACGAGAAGGGGATGGTAGCTTGTGATTGGTTACAGTAAGAGAAATAATGTTGTGTGGGGAAAGAGGGCTAGCTTCTTATTGGCTAATGGAAATGGTGGTGAGGGAAATGGCACATAAAGTAGAAGGGGAAATACTTTTTTTGGAAGTGTGGGGGTGGGGAGGAGGGGGTGTGGTAGTTTGAGCGGGTAATAACATGAACGACAGTGAGAGGGGAAAGTAGGAGGGGGGAAATCATCACGTGTCTAACAGCCAATTAAAATAAAGTATGGGAAGGGATAAGGGGGAGGGGGGATAAGTTAATATATACATGTAAAAAGTGGTGGGGGGCGTCAGTGTGTCGATGGAGCTCGCCCGGGAAAGACGTGCCCGGTAGTTGATTTAATTAAATAATTTTTATATAAAAAGTTTTTTATTAAATAGTTTTTTTATTAAAAAGTTTTTTATTAAAAATTTTATTTATTAATTATGTGCGGGGTTATAATGGAATGCGAAATAGAAAAATTTTAGGAAGAAACACCAAGATGGCGGCCGGAAATAATATGGTGACCGGAAACAAAATGAAGGTAATATTTTTTTCGGGATTTTTTGAAATTTTTAAAATTTTTTTGGAAATTTTGGTAATTTGACACTCAAGGTCAAGGTCAAGGTTAAAGGTCAAGGTCATTGTCATCCAACATGGCGGCCGGGGCCATGACGTTACAACATGTCGGTCAAATCCTCACTCGGCAGAAATCCTCACACCGGCTCCATGTGCCAGAACCGGCTAAATCTTACTACTAATATGCACTTATAAAATATATAATTGAAAAAAATTCCATCGAATTATGATATGTATTTAAGATTTTATCAACCATTGAGTATTCAAGTCGTTCACTTGTCGTCTTGCCTTTCCGTACACCATAATCATGGTGATGCATTTATTGCTTGACTGTAATCAACAAACATCAAGAATTCTATTGCTTTATGTAAGGAAACGAGACCAAGAAGCTGTTAGCAACTTTTTCAGTGTTTTACAACAAATCATATGTTCCTAGGCTTGCCAGTGTTCATAGCAAAACTGCTGTCCCAGTGATAGTACAGTTCATTGTAACAATAAATTACAGGATCAGCTTTACTATACCAGGATATATTGTAGTGAACAAAAATGTTTTCATCACCCAAAAATTGTATTTTCTAGACCTGTACAATAACACTCTGAATAAAGGGACACTTCAAACCAGAAACAGTCGAATCGTCAAATGTTACCTGATTCAAATGAATATTTCTTTTAGTAGGTAAGAATACATTTAATTATTTATAAGAGACAAAACTTATGGAAACCTTACTCAATTCTTCGATAGAGTATACATTACTCTGAAACTCGTTTGGAAACCTTTTGAACGTACAGTTTAGCACTGCTTAAAGGATATCCTGCACTGTCCTAACTTGTGTAACAATACAGGTGTTCCAGATCGGCAACTGAAAAATACAGCTTGTTCACAACTTGCTGCATTTTTAGAGCCAGTGGTTTTGGTGAAAAAAATTCTGCAACAACTTGTTTCAATACGTTACGTGCACACCTGCAACTCTGGTTCGTGGTTATTGGCAGAATATAAAAGGGCAGAGGCATGGATCATTTGACTGCGCCAACCAGAACAATGATACTGCGACACAACACATCCGTGATTTGCGAGTAGAACCCAGAGACGTCGAAAATTAAATACTTGCAATCACTGAACGGGAAGCAGAGAAACAGATATGCACATAAGACACAAAAAAATTGTTGCAGAATTCTTTTAACCAAAAATCACTGGTTCTACACATTTTTTAAATAGGCAGCCAACATACAATACTTCCATTTTCAGTTTATTAAAAAAACTGTTTAAAACATCCAACATCTCAGTAAATCAGATCATGCGACCGATAATACAGAGAAGATTATACCTATTTCATTTCCGTAAACGCCTGTAATCAGTAAATGAAGCAAAGGAATATTTCTTTAGTAATAATTTATTTAATTTTCTTTGTATGATACCAGACATAATTAGGGCCACAAATCTCATGTGTGTGTGTTTTTACGTTTTCAAATATAAGAAGTCTAATAATTCAACAGTGTACAGGAGATTATAAAATATATTTTTTTTACTATGCATTTACCTTAAAAACCTGCTATTTCATCAGTAATATAGTAGTATGTGGCGGTACTTTCACAAGTGTTGTTACCAACTGTTGGACGGCCTCATATATTATGTGAGCCAATATATTTTCATTCTAAAAGCGTGAGTGACTGGATTTAGTTCCTTGCACATACTCCATTGCAAAATGAATAACTATCAAAGAAAACTAAACAAATAATAGAAAACCTAAACAAGCAGAGTATGCTTTAGTCAGCAAGATACATATACAACATTCAATTCCAAAATTTATTTGGGTCAAATAAAAAATTGAACAGATAATAAACGAAAATAATAAAAAAATAAAAAAAACCAAGTAAAATGCGACACAACAATGTGACGAAACAAAAAACACAGTAGATATCATACACGAACAGAAAAATAACAAAACGACACAATGAAGAGAGTAAATAAAACACAACAGATATCAGAGACAAACAGCAAAGACAAACGTTTGCTGTACTCGTCCTTAATTTATAACTGCTTACCTACTCCTGCAAGTTTTTCCACCATTTACATTGCATTTCCTCGTGGCTTAGTTCAACGCCTATGTGGGAGTTCTGCAAGCTAAGATTTAGTGGTAATGGTACAGGGCAATGACTATACACAACGCTGATTGTCTGTTGAGACATTAGACTGCCAGGTACAGGGGCACCAACCAGTTAACAGCGTGTTAGAGGCAAGGAACGTATTCTTCAGAAATACTGCTTCAGTCTCAGCAAATTAAGGGTGTTCACATGGCATATACCGGTACACATAATTTTGTATTTGTGCGACGTAGTGTTAGCTTTACAGACATTACTTTTGAATAAATTTTCCACTTGTGAAAAGTTTTTAAGTTCTCATAATCTTCCCATAGCAGAATATCAGAGTTAAAATTTGCAAGTTACGGGAACATGTTAATAACAAAAAAAAAAAAAAAAAAAAAAAACTGACGGAAATGTTTTAAAACATTCTAAAAATTAGGATAATTTTTTTTTTATTTATGGTCATTTTTAAAAAATACACAGGGACTTCGTTTTGTTGTTTTAAATCTTTTAGCATATGGCCAGTACAATCTAATTTCAGTGTAAATTATGTCGTTCAATTAAGTCAGTTGGTTTTTGTTGTTAGAATGTTCCCATAACTTGACAGTTTTGACTTTGACATGCCGCTGTGGGAAGAATATAAGACTTAAGAAAGTTTCACAGGTGGAAAATGTAATTACAAGTAATGTCTATTGAATGAACACTATGTCATGCAAATATAAAATTCTGCATTTTTGCCACGTAAACGCCCTTAAATGTATATTATTTCGCTTTTATGAAAGTTAATACATGTACTTCGAGTGTATAGTCATTTGTAATACTCCTTTAACATACACTATGTTTCACCACTGAGTGGACTTAAGAATCGATTTTCAGAGATATCTACAAAATACACTTATATCCCCTTCAAACCACTTCATTTATAAGTCACAAATTCCATCAACCTCGAAGATATTTGTAGTGAGAATTGCACGTTGCATTGCCTTACACAAAATTCTAACCCAGAACCTCTGTACCATAGGCCTGAGCTACAAATAGCTGTTTCATGTAACGTTGCAATTGTTTATTAAAAATATTTAAAACTAACATAATATTCATTCCCTAGGCATATAGCTATTGCGCAACAATACATATAGGTAAAATTGCAAACTGCAATTACGTTTAAACTGTCACAATTACCACGCTTTCTTTTCTGAGAATTTGCCTCAATGTATTACAAAATAATTTATATTGTAGTAATTGATTTATTTAATTCAGTGACTTAATTAACCTAACCTTCAATGTACACTATTTATATTATCATAATAATTGAAGCTTAAAGTTAACCCCAATTCAATATCTCTACAGGTCAGATAAATATATAGGGAAATCAAAAACAAATGTAATATCTTTTTACCACTTTAAGGGTTGAATATAAAAAAACTTATAATCATATGTTCAACATTTGAATAAAAATAAAACTTTAGTGGAACAATCCAATGAAAAATCATTTTACCCATTTTCATAACCTTAATTATCAAATTTCAAATAGTTTTGCAACTAACTAAACTTATGTATTTTTATAAGCTTGCAAGTTAATGCAAATTAAAACGATAACCAGACTGGTTCTAGTTATATAGATTAGGGCCGGTTTCACCAACCAAGTTAGCGATTTAATCTCAATTAACCAGCATTTGCTTGATTATACTTGTCTTGGGTTTCACCAAGCAGTTAAACTCTATTTTCTCTTCTTAAGTGAGATTAAATTTTAACTACTCAATTTTGGCCAGGTGACTTAGCTAATCTCGCTTATTTTTTAAAATAAAATGGCGCGATCACTGTATAATTTGATGTTTGAAGACAATACAAACGATGAAAAATTTATTCTTACGTATCGGTCTCACCGGATTGTAGAAAGAAATAATTATTTTGACGAATAGGATGATATAGACTTCCGAATACATTTCAACTTGTCAAAACAATCGGTCCATTTACTTTTATGATAGGCTACATATGAAATTATGTATCTCGTCTGGTATTTTAAAGTTAACAAAAAATATACAGACAAGAAGATAATTCAACTATTCCGTGTAGATAAACAGTAAAATAATGTAAATTATATTTTCTGGACCATCTTCCCTTTATCTTTCTTTCTGGCTTTTCTCCAAAGCCGCCCAGGGGTACCTAGCCCCCCTAGATAGTATGACGCATATATCCCCCCTCCTCCTCCTCGCGAACTTTGTACCAAAGATTCCAAATGTAATCATTTCTGTATAAATAATAAACAAACATGCATTTAGTTATCTTCAACAAGTGTTGGGCATTTCCGACAAAATTATGGCAATTCAGCTCACACAACCCATGTGCAGCCAAGTTTAGCTAATCTCTGGTAACTTAAGCTCACTGTGTTGTTGTTGGAACGCACCTCTAACTTAAACTGAGGTTTAACTCGAATTTTGTTAGTCTCGCTTTGTAGCAAAGTTACACTTCGTTGGTGAAACTGGCCAATGGTTCAAAGAATACATATTTCACTGTTTCACTGCCTTAAGAGTCACATTGTGGAAAATTTTTCTTATTGCTTACCTACACCATAAGGGAAACCCACCCTCCAAATTTCACATTCTAGGTCCAGCTGGTTGGGCTGTAACATGATGTGTCTGTCAGTTATCCAGTGAACTATTTACATATACAGTGATATGGAATTAATTGTGTAACGTTTTTATCCTAGTTCTCTCTATGGTTGTTTGTCTATGTACTTGTTTAGGAGATAATAGCATTGTGACCATCATGCAGATTTATTGAAGTTACGAAACCATTCAAAGTGAAGAAATTTTGTCCAGCACTTAATACATGTATCTACGTCTTTAGCGCTGGTGAGGGGTGACAAAATGTATGGAGCAGCACAGAAATGAATGAGCAGGAGAAATGGGAGATCCCTAAGAATACCGCCGACCAGCGGCATCATCCGGCACGATTCCCACTTTTGAAAGTCCGGGGACCGATTTTCGCTGGGAATCAAACTCGGATCGCGTTGGTCAAAGGTTAGTACTTTTAACTAATGTACTACGCCAACTATGAACTGAAACAGTTCATTGTTATAAGGGCATATAATTTCTCAAAATAACAGGCAAAAACTACATACTGCAGTTGGTTTCTTTGGTGAATAAAGTACATTAATTCCATAAGAAGAAAATGCATATGAGTCAGGGAATGTTCTATCAATGATGTACAGCTACGAAGACAATTCACTTTATCGTTAACACAGATACCAAAGATATATCTCAAACAGTTGAGGTATGAATTCTGGTTCATTGTTTCAGTATGTAAACGTATAACGACATAAACCAACGTTTGTCAAAACAATATAGTTAGTGCTTCAACAATATCACTCAATTTACTACACAATGTTTCTTCCCTGTTCTGAAGTATTTTTCACGAAAAACTGAAATTGAAATCTGCACAGCACAGTAGGAGTGAAAATCATATTTTTGGTATCAATGATACAAAATAATTGTATTACTGTTTTAGTGGGTATACATTAATTATATACCATTTACAAAAACCAATTTCAGTACTGCATCACTTCTTACACTGTTTTATCATGTAGATTATGTACTAAGAGTCTTTAATAAATCACTGCATATTTTATATTCCATAAAGAAACTGACAGTTACACAATATGTAAATTAAAATATAAAACACTTAACAACCTTTACACATCTTACCCACAATGTTAGCAATCCATCAAGCATAGAGTCTGCTTCCATTTGAAAATAGAAAACCAAGAGTGATTCTCGTGTGAATGTGTATCGGCTGAATTATTATTTGTCGCCAAAATATTGCTTCCATGTCCTGTATTATTCGTTGTTGTAGTTGGTAAAATTTGGTTTATGTCATTATCGGAGACATGCCAAATTCGCGTTATCATTTGGTAGCAGACTAAACTTCACTTTCCTATACATAACAGAGCATAATCTGCGATTCAATTGGCCACGGATTTTTAAGTGTTGTCATTTACGTGTGTTACGTCTTAATAGAGATTGACCTCTCTACCGTGTAAGCATTCTCCGCGGCAAGTCATGACAATATCTGTCAGTGGGAGACGTTGAACAAGTCTATAGTCACTTGGAGTCAAGTCAACTGTCAGAAAATAACGCGAATTTTGCATGTCTCTAGTCATTATTCATTTTCATGCATAACCCAACAATGATGAAATAATGGAAAAAGTCTGATACAGGTTGCCATTACACCTGAAAAATAAATACAAAAAAAAATTTTTTTTAATTATAAAAAATTAACTGTCTTTTTTTTTTAAACTTTTCCATTTTATTATGTTATAAAGTGAATTTTACTACAAATGGATAATGTAAACTCAGAAAAACAACTACAGTAAAATTGTTCTTTTTTTTTCCTCAAAGAGAACAACTGCACAGTAATAACAATGTCCGTATAGATACAGAACTACAAATCGAATACCCTGCGTTTAACTTCCAATACTGTACACGGTACTTTACTAAATAATTCATATCCGTATGTGCGTACCTTTTCTCATAGGCTTGCACACAACAGGTACAAGGGGTGAAGCTACACTCCCAATTGCACCACGATACTATTTTACTGTGAGAGTTTTCGTATCCCAGTTTGTGCAAAATTTATTTGAAATATCGATACATTTCTGAAGTAAAAATGTTAAAACGTAACCAAAAAAACTAAAGAATAATTCTACTCATTGCAGTGCTCACAAAAGCTTATTTAGTAGATGATTAATTTATTGTTTCGGTAAAGTTAAATAGCTCCTACTAATTTCTAGATCTCAAAATTTTCTTGTAATAGAGTTTGTGGTTCATTATGATTTAAGTGTGTATTGTAGGTATTTCAAGAGCCGATGTAATTTCTTCATAAATATATGTGCAAACATAAGCTTTGAAAGGTTGCCCTACAATTTTTGTTTAAATGTGCTCAAAGGTTTACACTTAATTTATTTTCAAATTATTACAATTTTTTACAATGATATATTATGTGCTTTGTTTCGATAAAAGCCCTTAAATACCACAATTTTTGCATCTTACAAGCCACAAATTTACCTTGCGTTTTTGGCTCTGTGTATGTTTATACATAGGCTCTACTTTCCAAGGCATGCAACCCCTACCTCCCTCCTTCCCTCCATTACCTAAACCTGTGCATAGCTACACCTATACTCCTACAAACATCTATTAATACACACAGCAATTTCTCAATTATAATTTGTTAAATGTTCAAGCAGTTTTCACGGAATATTTATATTTTAATTTAAAAAAAGAACTTAAGAATCAGCATTTTTGTAAATTCTGTGGGTCACCCACTGGTGCACACATGATGTTATAAATAACTATTTTACTCTCATCTGGTTCAGTTGGTGTATACATGGTTTAATACCCCTGAAATGTTACTGAATCTGGCGGATATTCCCCAGAACATCACTCAGTGAAGTGTACATCACAATCTCGCATAAAAAGGTTTGAAATAACATAAACAATTTTGAAACATGATGTCAAACAAAGCAAATTTGCCATTTTTTTTTGCATTGAACATTGTATTTTAAAATATGTTGTTATAGTAAAAAAAGATTTAATTTACAGATTTCTATTATAAACAATATTTACTATTATAAATGCTACTAAACTGTTGAGTTTTGAGTATGTCCTCGTATAAAGTTAAATAACGTAAGCAAACTCATTCTATTTCATTTGTTGCAAAAACACTTCAAAAAACTTTTGGCCTGGCATTCGGCAATTACCTCAACTGGCGTTCACTTGTGTTTCAAACATTGATGCACTCAACGTCGAGTTTTCTGTAATTTCGTATTGCTAACCAACCCCCTGCTCAGCTGCAGTAACTATATTTATATTGTTATGTGTATTTACCGAAGGGAGCTTAGCAAACCAATGGTTACGTGTGAATAAGAGACAAATACTGGACATGACCAACCAGTTAGATTGAAGTTTTGAAAGTAAAAGAATAATTTACAACAACGTTAGTAGACAGGAAATGTATGTCCGAGGACAGGGGGTTGGGGGTGGGGAGCGGGGGAGCTGCGGTGGCCATCTTGGATGACGTCACTACCGCCGTATTGGATTGCGTCACTTCCGATCGCCATCTTAAATTGCATCACTTCTGGTCGCCATCTTGGATTGCATCACTTCTGATCGCCATATTGGATTGTAACACCTGCCTTTGATGATGTCACTTAATTTTCTAGAATTTTCTACTCGTTCATTCAATGGTTCCCCATTCCAATCCCCCTGCTCTGGCTCCGCCTCCTTCTGGTCTGTGATTCCATCTGCTCCCCATTCCAATCCCCGGCATGATTCTCTTGCTCTGTCATTCCATCTGCTCACCATTTCAATCCCCTGCATGATTCTCTTGCTCTGTCATTCCATCTGGTCCCCATTCCAATCCCCTGTATGATTCTCTTGCTCTGTCATTCCATCTGCACCCCATTCCAATCCCCCTGCTCTGGCTTCCCCTTCCTGATGAATCGACCATGGCCAGCCATGAATTTTCTACTCGTACTCTATTATTCCATCTTCTCAGCTCATGCTCTGTCATTCCATCTGGTCCCCAGAACAACACCCCTACTCCCGAAGAATCGGCCATAGCCTGTTGACTCCCCAAACCAACACCCATCCATTTGTCGGTCTAGAATTTTCTACTCATGCTTTGTCATTCCTTGGCTCCCCAGACCAATCACCCCTTACTGTATTATAGAATTTCATACTCATACTCTGTCAGTCAATCTGGTCCCCACCCCTACGTGATTCTCTTGCTCTATCTGGTACACATCATAATTCTCTCTCTCTCTCTGACACAGGGGAGGTCCCCAGACCAGTCCCTCCACTCTGGCTCCCCTCCCCGTGCTTTGTATATTCAGTCACCCCTGCCGACCCTGGATTGGTAGGCAAGCACTGAGATACTACAAATTGCGAGAGCCCAAGACAGAGCTATTACATTCATAATTATTTGAGTTTTTTAAACCATGTTATAGTATGCTATGTAAATATTGATTGCGTGTACACGGACTGTTGCATCTGATGCTCTTTAAGAAAAGTTATGACAGGCATATGAAATAACATCTCACAAACACACACAGGAGTACACATTTAGAATTTATTTATTAAAGTAAAGGTAATATATACACACAAAAAGAATACGATCTTATTCACGATGTTTACAGTCTTGCAGCTGCCTGACTTCATTCCTCAGACTATGGATCTCCTCCAGAAGAATATTAAAGTTAACTTCGCATAGTCTATGAGCTGTATGATGTGCTGCAGCAGCATCTTCTCGATGAAGACGAACTTCGCCATGGACGTCCCTCAATGTTATTTCCTCCTCACAATCGTCCACCACGTCCAGATGTTCAGTTGACGATGCTGGTGATATTGGTGAATACTCACTCCAGGCCATCGGTGTGAATACACGTTCGATGGCTTGAGGCCAGACCTGGATCGTGGACGCTGTTGACAATGTAGGCGATGGAGCTGTAGGCGACCTCCACAAGATTTCATCTTCTTCAAGAATAGGTGATGGGCAATGCCTATGCTCATATCTCGGTGCTGGTGGTGGTGATATCCACCATCTCTGATGTTTTCGCCGCAGAGGAGACCTGTCTCGAGGCGTGAGCTGGCTGTCGTCTTCAAGCGTAGTGGCGCAGAACATGACCGACCTGCTCGACATCTCTGGATAATATGTAGGCTGGCCTGCTCTGGTGCGCAGGTCGAGTCACATGGTGCCTACCTGAAGCACGTATGCTGTGCAGGTCATGACGAGCACATGGCGTCAGCCCAAGTGACCAGCGGGGGTTGATGTAATGTGCTGTGGAGGTCGCGACAAACAACCCACGTCACAGGGCTGGCTGTGCAGGTTTATATACGTACTGTGCTGAGTAACCATACACTAGGGGCCAGCCTTGCTTACAAGACGAGTTTATTTTAGAATATTTATTCAATCACTAGTCTGTAATGCTAGACTTTGATATCCAACTATCATGCGAGGCATCGAACCCAAGCCAATGCACCAGCATTTTGTTACCTTTGCGCTGCAAAACCTTCTCGATCAAATACGTGTTTGGAAACTTTGTAACTTGAATTTCTTCTGTGTAGAATCCTCCTTGGATAGGTCTGCCATCCATGTCCTCGAGAAAATAAGTCATGGGTTCGTAGTGACGAATCTTGATGATCTTGTATATTTCAGTGCTCCAGTTTGGTGTGTACCCTTTAGCAAATTGTCATTTTGCTTTGATATCCGAACGTAGTCTCCAACTCTAGCCTTTGGTTTATGCACGTCCAGTTTCTTCTCATCTCTGTAGACAGATTGCAGCAACGAATTATCCGTGACATCCACTGGTCTCATTTTCGTGGTCCGATGTACTCTGTGGTTGTAATTAGACACAAGCTTGTCCAGTACATCCAGCCACTTATAACTTCCTTGAGACGAAAAATTTTTCCACATTTCATTTTTCAAGGTGCGGTTGAATCAATCCACAATGCTAGCCTTCATACCACTATGTGTAGAGTAGTGGTTTATTTTATGTTTTGACATCAAAGTTCGAAATGCTGTATTGTAGAATTCTCTTCCGAGGTCCGTATGTAGTTCTTGGATGCACCTACATCTTGCAAAACAGTGTTCATAGAATTTGTTACATCCTTTGCATTTTTAGTTTTGACAGGTAGAGCCCATGCGAATTTGCTGTATCAGTCGATTACAGTCAGCAGGTATTTGAAACCTTTATTCTCGCGAGCATAAGAAATCATTTCAACCAAGTCCGCTTGATACAGGTCCTTCAAACCAAACACCAGTACTTTACATCGTGGATAATTTCACCTTGCAGACTTGTGACGCTCGCTAGAAATATCAGCACGGCTTATTCTATGAAACCGTCTTCACGTTATTCTTCGATTATGCTAGATATTTCATTCACATGGGAATTATTTCCCGCCTGTTGAGATGCAATTAGCAATCTCAATCTGTCGACAATTTCATTAACATCGTTTCAGTAAACATATTCTAGTTGTCGTCCATCTTCTCTCTTCTTGCATAGATCGAGGACAGAACACACAGCAGTGGGAAATAACTGTGCAATAATGTCAAATTAAGAATGTGTCTCATCCATTTATTCATTCCTTGCAGGGTCGTTATTCTTCAAGTGAACACTGGTAATACAGCAACCGCTTGTACTGTTTCAAAGCACTGCGTGAATATCTGGTAGGGTTCTTTTCAAACAGCAGTTGAGCACGTCCCACAGCTGGCTGTATCACTACATTTTCCACTTGTATACCATCATTGGGTAGGAAAAAAATTTTTTTGTTACCCAGATACCACTTTTTATTTTGTCTGTAAACACTGTATGTCCTATCATTAAATGTCGGTTTATATGAAGCTAAATAAGTGTTCATTGTAGTTGAGCCATTCGACTGTTTCCACAAAGACAGTAGCAAATCATTTTTATCTTCAACTAGTTGCTTCTTGGGTTCGATTCCAGGTTCGGTCTTCACCACTGCAAGTGGTAGTAGTGGTGTAGGTTGCAATCTGTCGTGTCTCTCAGTGATTGGCTTGAAGGCTTCCTCATTATCCATATCACGTTCCATTCTGGCACGTTTGGCAATCAGATACTTTTCACGAATGTTTTAATCACAGCATGCAAGTCGCCAACGACGTCAGACATTGTACAGCATGCAGAATCGTTTTTGTTCTTGGCTTATATAGTCTTTTTAGGTGGCAGTCTGGAGTTTGGTTTATTCTTCCCATCTAAAACAATGACTGGAGGTAGATTATAAGCTGATGATATCATGTAATCAATATTTTTAATTGAAGCATCAAGTTTAATAAGGTATGGTATAACCTCATCCAGGATTTTGTCTGCGCCAGTGGTTTCATTTACTAACTTTTCCATTGCACGATGTTTCCTGTCCAGTGAATTTTCCATATCAGTGGGAATAGTACTGAGTTTAACATCCACGTCGTTTATCATACTTGCAATGTCATTACTTGTTCTATCCAGCACATTTTGAACTAGACTAATCATATCACCATTAATCATCTGAATATGTGCTTTGTTAACTGCATCTCCATCTTCTCTTAGAGTACCGACATTCTTAAGTTGTTTCCCTTCAGCACTGCAGTTACCATCATCTGTAGGCGTGAAACAACTTTCAATGTTACGTTTCAGACTATTGTGGCCGAATTTGGAGATTATGTAGCTCGTCTCTCACTGATGTATGATTATGAACTCATCAAAACCATGTCTGTACTTTCCTTTAAGTAGAGGAAAGTCTTTGGCTATTACAAGGAACCCATGTGGATTGCTCCAGCAACATGCACACACATCTTTAAATTTATCAAAAGTCATGTATGTATTGACATGATCGGAGTAAATGTGACGCAAGTTCAGGTCGTCCATACGAAACAAAACCAGCACGTTGGCATTGTCGCGCAGTAACTGTTTAGGTATACGGGAATACGTTTGGCAAAGGATGTAAGATTGTTTCTCGCAGGCTACATCGTCGAATACAAACACAGAATTTGGCAGTGCTTCGCCAGGAGACACAACTCAGTCATTGTTGCTGAACGGAAAATACTTTAGACCTTCTACTTCATGTAGAATTTTTGCTAGTCGCATGTACTTGGGCTGTTGTAGCGATTTCGAGTACAGATAAACATTCTCGAACCTAAGACCACTTGGTTCCTCCAGCAAGCTCAGAAGCACACATGTTTTTCCACAGTTTGAAGGACCTGTTATGATGCAACACACATTATTTGGAAGCAGAGTTCCATGCCTTGATTTGTTAGATGTAGCTTCATTTTCGACAGTAATGAGTATTGGTAGACAATCTCCATGCTACTGATGACAATACCTATAAAACAGAGGTACTTATAGTTTCGGTAATCAGTGTTGTGCGATGCCTGGTAGGAGTAAGATCAAAAGTGGTATTGTACTTGTGAACACGCTTATAAATAACCTACCATTCGAAGCAAATATCCCAGGATACAGATTATATGGTCCTGGAACTAAGCTTGCTAAACGATTGGCACATGGTGATGTTGGAGTCAACAAATTGTACGAGGTGTGTAAGTAACACGATGTGGCCTTATCTACAATCAAAAAATTGGAAGACAAGCACGCTGCCGACACTATTCTTGCAGACAAAGCAAAGAAGATTGCCAAATCTAAAGGATCAAAATTTGGTGATCGAATAGCTGCTTGGGGCGTATCAAAGATCATGAAGACTAAAGTCAAGTGTGGAATGGGCATGTAGTTCAACCAGAAGAAAAAGATGACTCGAAGGAAAGCAACCAAGAAACAAGGAGGTTTCTTGCCATTTTTCCTGCCTGGCTTGGCAGCTGTTGCAATATTGCCTGGCAAGCCGGACAGCAAGACGCCCAAGTGGCAATCAGGTCAGCGTTGGGAAACCAGGGAAGACAGCAACTCACCTCAACCCCCTCGTGGTTGCACAATATCGAGGACAAGCACGCCGATATATGGCTCTATTATCAAGTAAACGGGTCTGTCTGTCGGCTGTCGTCGAGGGGTCGTCCACCAGCACTCATCAGATCAACAGCAGCGAAGTTCTCCACCGGGGACTCGGGCTCGAGCCCCGGCGGGTGCGTGCTCGTTCGTTGATGCCGTCTCCTCATCAATCCAGCATTCGGTAAGGTCGTCAGATCTAGTTATGTGGCAGCAACTCTCAACTTAATATAATACTTTAATAATCAGTAATACTGCGCACCCCTCCTAAATTAATAGAACACTTTGTAACCTATTTTGTATTCAGAGTACCTGCCTTTGTAGTATAGTAAATGCTTGTTTAACCATAACTGTCTTAATGTCATTTAGCCCTAAATAATATCTAAATAAACCCACAGTGTAGCTACCGTCTGAGTGAAACACCCCAAACTAATAATAACTTATGAACACCCAATATAATAATGACTTACAAAATAAATCATTTATTTAGTAATACAGCGCTTGGAGGTCTAATTGGCGGAGTCAGTGGCATAACTCGAGCAGTGAATACATCGAAAAACCAAGGCAAGCAGTTACAAGAACTTCAACGCTACAACGAACAAATGGAAGCTATCGCACTTGGATCAAAAAAGGCAAAGGACTTTACCTAAGACCATACCCTAAAGGAGGTGGCTGCCGAAAAAAAAGAAAAGGAAAGAAGCGATCTTATGCAGGTTACCTGACCGACCTCTTACAAGTTTGAATCTGATAAAAAAGTGCTAAAATTATACAAATACCTCATTTCAGAGGGGTGTTCATGAGAGATAAATTACCATCACAACCAAGCCGTAATGAATGTGCAATCATAAATCTGGACAATATCACAGGACCTGGTACACACTGGGTAGCTTATCGGAAATCTGGAAACATTGTCAAGTACTACAATAGTTTTGGAAACCTTCGTCCACCGACGGAAGTGTGCAAATATTTTCACAATGCAGAACTGAGCTACAATTACTTTAATGAGCAGTCACCTAGTCAGTGGAATTGTGGTCACCTGTGTCTTCGCTTCTTAGCGAGGGATTTGCAAATTGGAAAAATTTTAATTCCAGTGCATAAGTAATGTCTGTAACTTTGATCTTGACGGGCAAGAGCTCGGAACTGCGCTCCGTGCATTTCCCAGCCCTGGATTTGGAAGGCTTGTGGTCTGTAGCACTAATAGATTTCCAAACTTATTACTCAGTGCCGAATGTGGACAGTTCAAACTGCAAGTTTCGCTATTTGCAAAATAGTGATGTAAAAGAGGTAACACTACCCACTGGATCATATGAAATAGAAGATATTGCAGCTTACCTCAAGCGGGCATTAACCCCTGATGTGCAATTTGTACTGTGTGGAAACTCAAGGGGTGCTGTCTGATGTTAGAAACACACACAGTAGAAACACATACCACAGAAACACAGAAGACAGAATGTTCTAAGCAATGCCAGTTCTATATTATGTGTTTCTAAAGTATGACAGTTCTTAGATGTGTGTTTCTATTATACGACTGTTCTAAAGCACGTGTTTCCATAGTATACCAGTTCTAACATCTCTGATTCTGTTGTGTAATCGTTCTAAACTGTGAATTTCTGCTGCATAACGTTTCTAACATACATGGTTCTGTAATGCGTGGTTCTAAGTTGCGTGTTTCTGTCGTACGTTTGTTCTAACATCTGTGTTTCTGCTGTGTATTGGTTCTAACATGTGAATTTCTGTTGCATAATGTTTCTAACGTACGTGGTTCTGCAATGTGTGGTTCTAAGCTGTGTGTTTCTGTCACACATTTGTTCTAACATCTCTGATTCTGTTGTTTAACAGTTCTAAGAT
>PNEQ01089259.1:0-23061 GCA_003012365.1 Medauroidea extradentata | reverse complement strand
GTAGCATGTTAAGTTAAGTATTTTTCTTTAAATGTCACTATGCCCGATTAGAGATTGAATTGATTAAAAGTAAATTCTATGGGTATTGTTAGTTTGTTTTTGGTATTATGTTATTATTATTGTCATGGTTCATGTTGGTCTAAAAATAATTGTGAGAAATCCGCAATGAATTTAAGGTACTATGGGGACCAAGGTTTTTTCCATCTTACAGTTTTGGAAAATTGTTTGAATCATTTGAGGAAACAATAATATCTTGGAATGTTCGTATACCAAAGGGGCGAGTTTGTTATCATTGATTGTATTTGTGGTATGATTTATGTCTTTGTATATCAAGGGGCGTTATTATTATAACTAATGTATATTTTTTTTTGTTTGGAGTAACTTTGGATATTTTCATATGAGTTTGGAGTTTGAAGGAATTGTGTAATAACTTTGTACCTGAATTTAATTGTTTTATATGGGTCTTTTAAAAAAAAAAGATTTTCCAAGATGCAAATATCTTGTGCCCACAATTAAATTACGAAACTTAAATAATATTTTTATTTTTTTTTTGCCTATGTTTGTGATAACATCCCTCAAATTTTTGCACCTGTAAAAATCTGTCTCCATCTTTTATTAATTGAACATCCATATTGGGTTTCACACTGTTATAATATGGAATAGTTTTTTCTCTTTTTATAATTTTTACGTTAGTACGTATATATATATTTCAGCATTTAATTATCTTTATTCCTAAATGTTTTTAAAATGGTGAAACATGTTGAAGTCTCATCGATGTCGCTCAAAATAGAAGGCACCTCGTTGAAAGTGTCACCTCAAGTAGACACTAACACAAAGAAATGCCTACGAAACCGTTTCATGATTTTTTGAAACTCGACCCTCACGGAGGTGAAAAGACGTGGTATGTGTTATAGATACCTAAGCGATATCTAGGAAGTTACAGTCTTCATAATGACTTCTGAGTTAATAACTTAAAATATAATGCAGGTTTTATTAAATTACCGTTAATAATGTTTAAAGAGTAGAAAGTGTTTTTATCAATTGTTCATTTAACTCAAATTGAACTGGCTACCGTTCAGAAATTTACTTATGTAGAACATTTCTACAAGTATTTAAAATCTTATTACATAATTTACCATTTTCTACCTCTGAAAAATTTTCAATACGTGAATGTGCTTTATATTATCATTAGAAATTAATTCAACGTGTTGAATTGTTTACACAATTTTTAATCTGGTTGATGCTTACGTAACATCCAAAAATAATAACAAAATACTTCAGGCATTTTCCGTTATGACGGAAGTAAAAGAGGAGACATGATATTTAAAAGTACTTTCACATCTCGATGATGCAAACCACATTTAAATTTTGGAAAATAGTATGTGGTGTGGTCTTCAATATCAGCGAAGTTTCTGGCGTGCAGTAGATAGAAATTGTACGCTGTATTGGGATTACTAATTTATCACCAAGATAGGATCACCCAATAGGGTAGATTCACACATATGTTGAGCATTATGACATACTGAAGCGATATTATTCAACCGAGGCATAACCACTTGGAATTAGCATCCCAAAACGACCACTGTGTGTGTTAACGACAATTTGCAGAGTTCTGCAATTTATCTAGTAACAGTATTTTCATTGCTGATTTTCATTTTGCTCCTGTGTTTGTTTCTTCCGTACACAGTGTATTGTAAACTATGCTATATGTTTTCTTTTCAATAAAATGTGCGTAGTAACGTCTGTCTTCGGCTCCACTCAAAACATTATTGGTTTCAGCAGCAGCGGATGGCATAGGTGAACATAACGGTCGACTTCATCTGCACCACAACATGCAGTCTGGTATACACATTCTAATCACGCAGCTTTGTAACAGTCGTAGTTTAAGGGTGGACGTATTTTGCGCATTTAATGCCTAGAAGCGGTAAGGACGAGGCAGCATGGACACCGCGTGTCTTCCTAGCCTCTAGGCGCAAGTTACTTTGCTAACGTGTAGGCTTCTCGGCGACAACGCGCTTGTACGAGACGTTAAGTGGTGATCCTGTTATTTTATGGTGTATTATTAATGATTGAGACAGTTTGTTCACGCCTATAACTTTTCAAACATTCTTCGCCAGGATTTACATACCTAAAAATACCGCAAAACTCCTATTTTCGGCCCCTGTTAAATATGCTATAATTATATGTGGGGAATAAAAAATGGGTATACGCACGTATAACGTACTTTAAATGCTATTCCAAATCTGACGTCATTCACGTACGATTAGCAGTTTAAGAGTAATTTGGTAACGGCCGTTGCTCTGCACACCGCTGTGCAGGCGGCCAACTTAACGAGTCACACTGCACACTTGTCTTATCACGTCGCAAGCCTTCTTGACTTGGGGCAAAGTTAATCCTACTTCATGTTAGAAAGATCAATGTTTTAAGTTTTTTTACTTTAAAGTTCAGTTAAATGACTTCTGTCATTTCCAAGCCTATTGAAATTTAATTTTAATACACTTTCGTATTATTTTGGTACCTTAGCGATGGCAGTGAAACTGGTAGCAGAAATTATCCCTGTACCAAACTCTCCCATAAGAAAACACATTTTCTTCCCAACCTGTACTAGAATTAATCTTACTGGAGGCAAGTACAGTGACAGTGCTAACGAGTGTCGTTATTACATATCGCGCTCAGCATGTTGTAATGAACGATTAATGCAATGTGTTAGTATTATGAACTGAACCATGTTTGTGGACCATTGTCTGCGAATGTAGGCGAGTTACATAAAACCCCCACAATAGAAGTCGTGGAAGGATGTCAAAACAAATTAACGGGAGCCGGCTATTGTTTCAATTTATGATACTTTCTTCGCACCGGGCTGTTGCAGTGGACTGGAGACGTTTAAGTCTCCACTTCAGGGCGCCGTCTACTTCACGCTTCACACGTAATGCATTGGGATAGTAAATATTTTTTACATTAATATCCCACATGTACCCATTGTACTGTATAAATATACCAAAAAACTTCTGACAATGTTAAAGATACTATTCTCGTTAAAAAAAATCTGTTTCTAAGTCTTCCAACATAAGTGAAAACAGACTTTTAAGACTGCTGTATTTCTTAATATACTGACAGGAAATATACGAAACTCAGATGGACTGAGCTTTGCCACAGACTTTCTCTACAAAACGATAGGCCTATGGTCAACGCTTAAGTTCTGTAGTAAATACACTAGTTCAGAGCTTAGCTCGTTGCGGTGATGCATGATTCGATACAAACAAGGTCGCCCATTATAACTGCGTCACTTCTGAACTTTTAATGCGTTGAGCGGTGATGGTGATGATGCGAGCATGTAGCAACGACGGAATACAAAGGTTGAGAGTGAGTATAGCAACAAAACCAGCCAACCAGTGGAAACGGCATTAACATAACTCACACTGAATAAACAATTTTGTAGAATTTCTTACCCACAAAACATTTTGTAACCGGCAAAAAAAAATTTTTTTTTTCTGTGAAGGATGCTTGAACCATGATCGCCTCTGCGGGAGACGACGGGTCCTGATCGTTATCATACAGCACTCTTAGATGATGATGAAGTTCGGGAAGCGCTAGCGATTTGCGAAACATGTAGCCATTCTAGGACTTATTTACTATCAGAAGATAGTTCCTGTATTATCCTGAGATAATCTAGACCCAGTTAGTCCAGGGTTTGACCTGTACTTTTACGGACCAAGTGATGCCTAATTCATAAATTCGAACTAACGCCAGGTTAGAGATAGTCGTGGGGTCATCCTTGTAAACTGACTCTAGATGCTCTGCGCACGCGCGATTCTGCATGTTTGTTCACATAAATAGTTCAGTCATGTCATATAGTAAATATACTGTGATGATATTAGCACATTTTGTTATGATAAGCAATTTTATAATTTTGTGCTGTGATCACAATAATAAGAAATAAAAGATTATATTTAGTTGCACATCTAGAATTTTGAGTTAAAATGTTCATTAAATATAACATACTTTAATTTTTGCAGAATAAATATAATGCGCACAGATACCAAATTAAAATTCTATAGATGCTAATACTTCCAAATTGACAGTAAAATGATAACAAACATCATTTTATTTAGGCACGAGAAAAGATTTTAAACAGTAAAAACCATATGATACTATTAATGAAACAGGAGAAAGATAAACTATCCTTGACATATTAATTAAGTAACAAATCAGAATTCAAATATAATATGTCTAATTAAATCTATGCCTGTATAATATAATCATGTATATTTCACTGCTTGCCATTCCGAAAACGATATTATATACTGTAGTACCTTGCGAAGAACAAATAAAAATAAAAAAATAACTGACAAAATTTTGCTTAATCTGTAAGAACAGTTTGTGTAGTAGATTTTTCCATACTAAACATTGTAGGACCGTTTATGTCGAGAAGTTTAGTGAATTATATTTCAGGTTACAAAATATAACGAGAATGTAATTTTAAAAACCAGAAAACCGTATTATTTTCTGTTATGCACACGTAAAAATAAACCAGTTTAAAGCGCAAACGTTTTTTTTCTCCGCCAGATGAGGATTGAACACTCAACTTAAATATTACCAGGTCAAAACTTATTTGTTGAGTGAGTGAAGATATTTTGGTCAGCTCTTTACATCTCGGTCTATAGCGCTGGTGAGGGGTGACATGAAGCGAGAATGGGGCAGCGCCGGAATGGTTGTACGGGGAAAAGAAAGATCACCGAGAAAACCCAACGATCAGCGGCATCGTCCGGCACTATTCCCACATGCGAAATTCCGGCTGAATTGTCGAGGTTCCAGATTAACTCATCAAAATGTACGCGAATACTTATCATAATATTTGCGAAGTATTTTACTAAAAGCGTATATATTTTACGTTTCTTCTCACCAACTATAATCAAAATCTTCTGAAGTTTGGTTAATTTTTATAAATGAAAGTGTTTAGAGGAACAAAATATGCGCACTACGATTTTTTTGCTCACTACGTTTGAATTTGAACATTTTCAATTTCGATACTAAAGTTAATGACTAAAAAAATAATAAAGGAATGCACATTGGTGAATTAAAAACAGAACACTGCCAAACTGCACATGGTTATTTTTAGATTGGCCAATGTGCTTACCTGCATAAAGTTACGTGTCCTGACAACAAAACTGGTATTTGAAACTGTATTTATGATACTATTTGAGGACTTTAGAAATGCATGCACGTTTCCGTTACTTAGGTTTGTGAACATGTACTTATGTGATATACTAAGTGAGGAAGACAATCAATATAAAATCTTTACATTAGAACCTTAATTTCTTATATTACTAATTTGACCAATCAATAGTTGCTTAGAATGAAACCATGTATCGAATCAAATAAAAGAATTTCGGTTCAAAAAATAGTTTTTTAAGGCGACTACTCATCTGTCAAGTAAGTCATTTAATTACTTCGGAGGGCGTGGTACATAATTCAACGCTAAAAGCATTAATCTATAACTGTAGGTTTCTTGAAGCCAATTTGCGAAAATTAAACAATAGCGGTCCTAGACAAAAGTTTTAACAAACGTTTTAAATAAAATTGTTCCACGCCGGAACCTCGTGCATTTAACTGCGGCGCAAGAGACCACGCGTAACGGATTAGTAATTCTGGATAAGTATTTACATGTTAGCAAATACCTTTATCTGGGATTGTCATTGAGTATTTTATCCATATTGGCTTCGAAAAAAGCGTTAGAATATGTTTTCGTCGTTTATTTATCTACCACGCAATCTTAAATTCACAAAGTTAAGCTTTAATTTTAATAATCTCTTCCTCACTTGTTATATCAAATAAACACGTGTTTGCGAGCCGTGGCTTCGAAATTGTGCGTGAAATTCTAAGATCCTCACAATCTCCGCACGAATGCAGCTGCAGCGACAAATTTGGTTGTCAAGAATAGTAACTTCTGCAGGTAAGAACTGTGGCCACTCTAAAAGGCTCATTGTGCAGTTTAAGAATTTCTGTATTTTCCATGCACCAATGCCCTTGGGGGAGAAGTAGTAGATTATTTCCTTTATTTTTCAACGTCTAAGCAATAACATTAACTCAAGTTACATTATCAAAAAAATCTCTTTGCCAAGACATAGGATTGGCACAAATAAGTATGGATACATTCAGTAATTTGTCATGAAGAATCATTGCAAGGGAATTATATGTTAACTTTCAAGAACGATAACAAGTCCACTGTAGGATCAATATATACCACTATAATGTTCATTAAAATTCATCGCAAATATCTTCTATGCCTCAACGTTGCCACATTTATCAAACATACTTTAAAACAAAAGCCCTTGCACTAAAAACTATAAATTATAGTTACTATCAAGCTCTCCCCATTACATTATGACTTTAGTTTGAAATGTTTTCTATATTACTTAACCAGCATGTATAACATATATGATGTATTAAAATTTTATAGTCCGCCATTTATGTTTACGACTTAGCCCAGTGTTAAATACCTACCCCTTGGCCGAACTGAAAGTTAGGTAGAACTAACACAAAACGATCCTTAGGCTAGCGTTAGTTCTGGTCTAAGAGTACGACAAAAATAGTCGGAGGAAGATCCTGTGTTATTCCGGGTTTAGAAAAGCGACTATGAATAAGACCATCAGAGTCCGACAGCTGGGTTTAATGGCTAGAGCATCTGGTCGATGGTCCAAGTGTTATGGGTTCTATTACCAGACGGGGAGGAGGAGATTTCAGTGGGTGAGATATTTTTGTCAGCGCTTAACAGCGAGGTATTTAGCGCTGGTGAAGGATGACATGATGTGAGTATGGAGTAGCGCCGGAGTGAAAGGGCGGGGGAAACGGGAGATCCCAGAGAAAATCCACCGACCAGCGGCATCGTCCGGCACGATTCCCACATGCGAAAATCCGGGGACCGACCCCGACGGGAATCGAACCCGTATCGACTTGGTGGGAGGCGAGAGGTGTGACCCCTTGGCTACCGCGGCCCCGAGGAAATTTGATGTTAAGTGATATGGAAAGGCACGATGTCGAGCAAACGACTGAAATACTCATTCGTCAATAACATCTGAACTACTCATCATAGTTCGATGAGATGTTTTTACCGAGTAGATATTTTACAAGCGGGCGTTTATTTATGAAGCACTATGCGGTAGTATGTTAACTTTCGACTAAAATATTAAAAACCTTTTTATAACTTTAAAGGCTTGAAACAAAAATGGAAACTGCAATATTTGTTAATTTTAATATAATAATATATAGGCGTCTACAATATCCGCATTTCAAAAGTACTCGCGCATTCATTTAAAAATAATTTAACACCCGTAAACCACTCGCGCAGAAATTTTTGGATAGTAAAATTATTATCAAATGAAAACAGAAGTATTTTTGAAATTTGATTATTATATGTCTGGATTTTTCATATTACATATTACGCCTATATAAATTGCAGTTTTCCATTTTTTTTTTTTTTTTAGATTTTGATTCAAGTCATTACTTTTTTTAAGATATTATTTTATTCTTTGATAGAAAGTATACCGAAAGTATACCATACTACCACATACTGCTATGTAAATAAAAGTTCACTGACAAAATATCTGCTCGACAAAAAAATCTCATCGCAATTTGGTGAGTAGTTCATATTTTATTGACGACTGAGTAGTCTAGCAGTCCGTTCGACATCGTGCCCTTCCATATCTCTTAAGGGCGCGATCTACCGCAATTTTCATCACCATTTATTTACTTTTATTTGTACCACATATATTATTTTTATTTTAGATACAAAATGTGACTAAATTTCGCTCTTCTGAAATTTTTATATCTCTCATAGTTTTCGCGTAACGGCTTGTTAGTCATGTTTTCATGTTTCCGTGTTAAGGACTACACTAAAAGCAACTGATATACCAAACTAAAAAAAAAAATCACAGTGGATAAAGACATTGCAGGCTACAATGTCATGCTAATAAAAATAAAGAATAACATTTATTTGTATTAAAAAAATCTGAAATTGAAAATAAAAATTAAAAAAATACAATATATTTTTTTAAAAATACAAATAATTTATATTCTTTATTTTTATGAGCGTGACATTGTAGCCTGTAATGTCTTTATCCACTGTGATTTTTTTAGTTTGTTATATCAGTTGGTTTTAGTGTAGTCCTTAACACGGAAACATGCAAAGTCTGAATTTAACAAGCCATTACGCGAAAACTATGGGAGATAAAAAATTTTCTTCAGAGCCAAATTTAGTCACATTTTGTGTCCAAAATAAGGAAAAAAAATATATCTGGTACAAATAAAAAATAAAATTTGGTGATGAAAATTGCGGTAGACCGCGCACTTATCGCCTTGGGCTCGTGACAGGGTGTCGTGTTAGTCGCCTCACCCTCATCCCTGCAGAAGGTAACGATGAACCATAATAGGTCGACACGTACCTGACAGCCCCAATTAAGGTTAGTTATACTACAGGTTAGAAATAAAATGTGTTTTCTCATGGAAGAGCTAGGCACTGGGAAAATTTCTGCCGCTAGTTTTATTGCTATCGCCAAGGAACCAGAAAAATACGAAACTGTAGAAAAATAAAATTTAAATAGGCTTGAAAGTTACAGAGTTCATTTAACTTAATTTTAAACTGAAAATAGCCTAAACCAATTACGTGTTTGAAATTATCAACTATATGAAACTTAAAATTCTGGAAAGCTCTGTGATTGGTCAGTTTACGCCGATACAAGCGCTCGAGCAGCAGAAATGATCTCTGTGTCAAACTTTTAACATTGATATTTTTAACTTGTGCTATAATTAACATTACCGTAAGTGTTCCACTTTGAGGCTGCTAAATTTCGAACAAAAGAATGTATTCTGCGTAGTAAAAAAAAAAAAAAAAACCCTCAGAGGCGGGCTGATTCAGAAACCACTCTGTGGACGTCTCGGCTGGGCAGGCAAATAGCTTCTGGCCGGCCACGACAAAACTGAACCACTCAGGCGTCAATGTGTGATACAGAACTGCACTCGGATTACTCCGCTAGAAATCCTCGCGAACAGAAGCGGGTGCCACGCGGATTAGCGAGTGGACGCTGGCGTTCGCCGAGCCCACGCGACCGTATATGGAGATGTTGCCTGGTCTGGGAAGGGAAGGGGAATCCAATTTAGCACGCAGCTCAAGCTTTGTTTTAATAAGCTGGACGATGGATAAACATTGCTTACAGCTCTCAGAGTTCGCCCCAGTTCACTCCACCCACCCCTTCACGCAACAGCGTCCTTCTCAGATAGCGTCATATTAAAAACTTGCGTCAGCTTATTAACATGGCGTTTTTCTAAAAACTCGTGTCTGAGGATTAAGCTGTCAACATAAGCTAACCTTTTCCTCAAATATGAAAATTTTCAAATTATAACTAGTACTTTATGTTTACGTCCAAGCTAATAAATACTAAGAACTAGTACCCGGCCGGGCCGTAATTTTGGTTACAGATTCGTAAAACTGATAGCATTAATGAATCTTTTTTACTTCCAGTATACGCGAAAGCTTTATTGTAAATTACCGATTCCTGAGTGGGACAGAGATCCAATCTAACCTCTCACTCAATGACGGTTCTTCCACAGTCTCTCTCATAACCGTTTATTTGAATTTATTAACCATTCAGACATGAGTAAATAAAGATGTTACGTGAAATCGTGGCCGTTCTGGATATATATTTTGCTAGTCTTAATGTTAGTAAATGTAGAGAGGACAGTTCGTGTAAGCAATTATTGCAAAAGAGAGAACCATTACTTCTTGCTGAACCAGCTGAGATTAACTCCGTAGGATTCTTAGCTTGTTTAAATTAACTATCCATTTCTAACAATATGAGTTATGACTACGTTACTGTTTCTATACATAAATATATGTATATGCAATTTCAATAATCTATTTAACTATTTTGTTAATAATAGTTACCTAATCACTATGATAACAATATGAAAACACAGCGAGACATAGGTTTGGTTAGCAAGAACTGTGTGTTGCTTTGAAGAAAAACCAACTTTAACACGAGAAACTGAGAGTATATCAGTAAAATGTAATATGAGGTACGAAGGTAAACTTAACAATAAAAATTATGATTTATAACACTAATATAACAAGCAATATAAATCGTATACGGAAATTTAAATATAAAGTAGTGAATAGTAAACACAAAAATGAGAAAGTGTATGCTGGCAACTGTTTTGCTTGTAAAGTTCCATCCATATTTCAAATGGCATGTTTTGTCTGTTTGTTTTGTTGGTCTGTTTTCTTAGTCTGAATAAAAAAAAAACACTTTGTGTGAGGATAAGTTCATGTTTGTGTCTCGTATCTGAAATCTCGCAGAAAACATTTTTGTGGTCAGTTAGATCGTCACAGAAATAATTTATGCCTTCAAAATTACACTGAAAGAAAAACTTTGTGGGACGTCTTTCCTGCGAAATTATATTGTAGTAACCACAAAATAATTTTGTGGTGGCCACAAATTGTGAGGACGACAGCAAACTATTTTTGTGGTAAATACAAAATACATTTTGCAGGGCGAATACCAACAAAATATTTTTAGCTACCGAAACTTTTTTTTTTCGTGTACAAAGTTAATCGACAAGAATAACTGGATCTGTTGGTCTTAAGGTATTATCGGAATTATACACCAAATATCAGAATTTATACAAGAATGTTAAAAAAACTGTAATTCAGCAGCGCTACAGAAACATATTGAGACGATCCTTCTATTTCTACGCTAGATTTGGAAAATGTTGAATTCCTGTGTAATTTTGCACTCTAAAACAAAATGTCATTTTTTTTTTTTTAAGTTTCAGAGTAAGTTATCTTATGACCTACTGGACTGATATTGGGCTTTTATACATTGGAAAAATGAGTGTGTAAAAAAATCTTTAAAAAATACTTATCAAATAATGTATTTTATTCTATAAATGACTTTTTAGAATCTTCTTTGTCACAGTGTAATAATCAAGTATTTTTACTGGTACAATATGTATGTCTGATGTAATTTTAAATTTATATAGAAATAAAGTAGACAAGTAGTTAAACGTATTTATGCGAATAGGAACCAACTCACTGTTCACTGCAACTGAAATATTCAAGGTAAATGTTTACTGTGCATATTAAAACTTGTATAAACAGTTTTTCTGCACTATTTTAATTTTTATTCTTCAAATACCACGATTTAATTTTAAACTTTTTTCTAAGACCTACGCTGGACATTCTACTTATACGTGGCTTGGTTATCTCAAAATAAATAAAACTTGTGGATTGGTTCCATTTCGCATAACTACGCCCAATTGTAAGATACTAAAGTCTTTCTTACGCAACAAATAAGTTGGTGCAGTAGTTAAACACTGGTCTTTAATTTGGAGCACAGATTCAATACTTGATCCGTTTATCCTGTGTTCGACTGTCTAAGGTTTTTCGAAATCACTTCAGGAGAGCGCTTTAATGGTTATTTACATTAAATAGAGTTCGAATCTATCCCAATATTTTCCGCTGTTCATCAAAGTCCTGGGCTGAATTTCTGATAGCCTTCTTGTTGACGGAATGTTAAATATTACCACAAACATCCATAAGTTACGTAGTCGAAGCTGAGAGCCAAAATTTTTCGGGAGAAATGTTTTCCGTTCACGATAAATTGTCAATTAACTGCATATAGTTGTAAAAACCGCAAGAATAATCAACACTCAACTTAAACGATCAAGTGACAATGTCAGAATTTTTTTATGGTGGTAGATCATCTAAGGCTAAACTACTGGTATGAATGCTAGGAACTTTACATCCAGGGGTAGGCTGAATATAAAACCATACATCGAATAACAGTGGACGCCTAGATTCACCACACGAACCTCTGTGATTCCATTGTGGGTAAAATGCCCTTGCAGTACCTTGCCTATCGTGTGAACAAGCAATAAATGACCGGATCTAGCGTGCTTCTTCAGTGTATGATTGTAGCGTCTAATTAAAACAATTATCTCGACATTAGCATAGACAGTAACATAAATCCATTGTTCGATCCATTCACATGTTCTCCTTGATAATTCCGGCAATGAGGAAAGGCACGAGGGTTTTAATTCTTGTAGCCAGCGAAGTCAGTAGAGATGGTGAAGGAATTTTACACAATGACATGCACGATAAGAGGAATTGACCATGATTCATGTAAATAATAATGTCCGAGCATTCACCTAAGCATTGTCGTAATTATATAAGTGTCCAGCATGCACCGTTCCGTTACCTCACTCGGTCCTGCTATTAAGAGCCAAACCGTGGCCTAAGTATTAACTTAGAGTAACAGCAAACAATTATCAGTGTATAAAACATATTGTATGTATGCATTATGTATGTATACAACTTATAGACTAAATACCTGATATGTGTATTCCCACTCACAATCCTTCCATTGGACTACACCTTAGAAAACATGTTAACAGATCTAAGCAGCGTATGGTTAATTAAACTGTGTGCCGACTATTTATTAAGATTAAATATGAAAGTATTTGAAGCAGTAGCGTTTATTACAGTAAATACGAAGGTTAAATTTTTCTTAGCAAACGAAACCATGTATTGTTTGCTCTGTTAAGGTCACGGCGAAACATTAGAGAAACAATGCAACACCGTACGTACAAATGTTTCCATTTCGTGGTAAAAATTTCCATTAAAGTCTTATTTTAGCACCGGGAACACTTGTCCTTTAAAGTATAAAAATATTCATCACTTTTAAAACTGAAAAGATATTGAACTGCACATTCACGTAAATACTTATCTTTAAAGAAATATGAGTAGCTTGTTCCATAAACAAAAGCCTATTTTTGTGTTTTGGCATTATTTCTTTCCCAGCCAGCGCGACGCTTCGCGTAAAAAACATTTATCTAAAATATGTTGTCGTGCCTCCTCTTTTCGCTTCTCACCCTCCCAACCCGGTTATCCTTTTCCTTTGACCTACTCTGGCACAACATTGTCTTGGACAAAAACTTCTCACTGCGTCGAGTCTCGAGGCTCCACGCGCCAGATTATTTTCTGGTAAGCAGAAGGAACGTTTTCTTCAAGTCGCTGTTAATACTCCGCAACTCTTCCGGCGTTATTAGCTTCTTCCGATAGCGGCTGCTCTCCAGCATGCTCGTTGCAACACCCTGTCCCATCTAATACGCTGTATTTCATTGCTACATCGCCATGATACTTACATACATACTTTTAAGCACAGTTTATATGGATTTGCTGTGTAACTAAATCTAAAATATATTTTAGTTTAAAGTTACGGGGCTGTATATCAAAACACGCTCCATGCGGAAAGAAAATGTCACCGCGTTGGTCGATCATGACTTACAAGAAACAAAAAACTGGAAATTCATGGTTGATGCAATTGATTGAAAACTTCTTCCCGTGGTTCATTGCCTTTGAAATTTTGTCTATGCGATAATTATTAACAAGAAACCAATAATAGTGAAAAAAGTTATGATATATTTATAAATTATAAAAATTCAGTTCACCTAACAAATTATTACCCGTTAATTTTTAAGGCGGAAAATTAAACCTTTGTACAAATGTTCTTAATTTTGCTGTCTTGTACAATAAGAAATAAAAAAGTCTGCTTAAAATTCCCTCGAAAATTAGTTATTTTTCTTGTTGTGTATCAAATTATATTACGTGCATCAGCATATGCCTATACACATGCATGTCGGTATTTTGAGAATTTCTGTGTTTAAAAGGAAACTAAGAGAAGACAAACAACGAACAATCTAAATTGAGTATATTCTGATTCACAGCTTATTAATTTAACGTATTATTTTACTGCCTGCAAGTACATGTTTGGTTTATCTGCGGGATTTCGTTGGACTTATGTTGTTGGCGAAGAAAACATCAAATGAAACACTACGAAAAATAACCAATGTCTGACTTTTGAAACTGGTTCAATTTCACATAGTTAAATAAAGTAGTGCGTAATTTCTACCAACTATGCTGCTATTAATAGTATGCTTCCAAATCTTAAACTTTACGCTTCCACGGTGATTGATCGTTAACCAACCAGCTGAGTGCAAACTGCCTACACACTAATATATAATGTTTCCATGAAATAATGCACATAATTAATTAAGATTTGAAAAGGATTTTTTCTAAGATTTTTTAGTGGTCTATAGATCATTAAAACCAGTTTTGGTAAGGTACAGAAAAGAGTTTACATAGTGTTAGTATTCGTTTGATGATTTGTTATTCGTTTAATTTTATCCCTTCAGAGATTAGAATTTAAAGTAATCATACGACTTCTAAAATATTGGTGTTATTAAAATTATCTCTTATGTAAATGGCTTACGTAACAGCTGAATAAAACCACTTTTGTGTGTGATTGTTGGTTTCCGTGAGTCTGATGTAAAAGTTCACTTGTAGGTCGCAAAGCCAGCGGACGTCCTTCTGACCAGCTTAGCACAAAGAGATTGATTTGTTTTTCTGTATGTATTAGTGTGTATGTATACAGGATAACCAGAAACCAACGCATAATAAGGGCACCATGCTAGCCCTCTTCTAAATTGGAGACGGAAATGTTAGTGGCAAAATGTTGTGCGATAACATTTTACATGCAGACTGGAGCAACATAGCACTGTAGTTAGTCCCCTCTTGCGCTCCACACATACCTTACTTATCTTACTACTACAAAACTGTTCTGACCTGCATAATATGGGTGCAGGTTAAAATCCTGAGTAGTTCAAACATTTTTCTATGTATACTTGGCGTAACATACATAAAATAATACATGGACGTGGAGCGCAAGAAGAGGCATTCTTCAAGCAGTGTTGCCACATTCTGCACCTAAAATGTCATCCTACAACATTTTGCCAATCACCCCGTTGTAGTACTTATGATGCGTTTGTTTCTAGATAATATACATGACAAAAACCAAGACTAGCTCCTAATCGTTATTCTTATTCTGCTTAAGATTTATTTTCTTAAAACAATTTTCGGGTACTACGCTGAGTTTTATGTCAGTTACAAAAAAAAACTTTCAGGATATTAGACATAATTAAATATTTCCTATACTATACGTGTCTTACTTTACTTATAAAGCACTCCACGTTTGTTTAGAGGTACCGGAACCAAATTCTATAGTGTAAACAGAGGCACGAGTATTTCGCGTACTGATTGTTGGTAAGGTTGAACGCCAATAACCTGTATATCACTGTAACTACCATGATTATACAACATCTGTTTTGACACACCTTTGAAGGTTTGCAAGCCAGTAATATAAAATAAAATAATTCGTTGGGCTACCCACTTGTACGGTTAGGAGCTAATTGATATTCGACTTTGGTCAGTATGTGTATAGGACTGAGAAGTCTAGACTGCCACCAGATTAATACACGAAATACTCGTGCCTGTAAGTATAAAGCATTTACATCTCTACTGTGATCACTATTACTTTAGCAAATACGAGACTTAAACTTTTTAGTGGGAAAAGGCACACGATTACAAAGTAAAATTAATGAATTTATATATCTCGATCAAAACAATTTACGAATTCTTCTTACAAACTGCTCGATTAGGTGTCATACTCGTTCTGCATAAATAAATTTCTCCCAAGCTTAAAGTAAAAAAAAAAACATATTTCCATGCAAGTTGTATCACAGTCATTCATACGCTCCAATAATGCTATTTTTTTTCGTGCGAAGATCAAGAATGTTTAGATGTTTAAATCTAACTGGTGAGCACAAGGAAAATACATCTGATGACAGAATCACAATTGTAATAATACTATACTTCCTTACCGATGAACAAAATTAAGTGATATAAATTACCAGCAAAACAAGTACGTTTACAAGCAGTTACTCTTTCCCAGATATGTGGAAAGTACTTCTGTCTATATATTGGCTTATCCTTACTCAAGAATGCAATATTTTTGAGTTCATTCACTTATGAACTGGGTCGTAGATATTTGCTGTTGTACACCACTAACTTGAAATTCTGTATTTTTTCCTTCGCTAGTGTTGCTGAGACTTACGGAACTATAAGTACTTTGTGGTATATTTTTCTTCGAATAATCTTACGTATTATATTTATTTTCCGGTACGCTTACACTGTACCTCTACATTACATTTAAACAAGGTTGATACCCCAAAGTTGATTATTTTTCCAGTCGGGAGGCTGGTTTGGAGCTCAGGAGAAACCCCTGAGTCGCGACTAGGCGAGGATGAAACAGCGGTGGTTCGCCATTGCTTTCCTTAGAATGACAAAAATAGTGATGGCGGGGCAACTTAACACCCAGTCCTAAACTCTGGGAGGTTACTTAATTTTCTTTTCCGGCCCGGAGTCGAACCCTTTACTCGCCGGTCAGGCGCTCTAACCAGTGAATCTAACGGCTGCACATGTCTATGGGCCAGTTCAAAAGAGAAACAACTCAAAATTCCCGGTTGTGAGTAAAATGCATATAAAGAGCTTTTCGGTTCGCCGAAAAAATATTAATTAACGCATTTGGTTGTAGTTAATTTTGAAGCAAAAGTATAGAGGTAATTATTTAGGCCTAAGGTGTTTAAAATGTTTATATTCTGCCTTGCTGAAATTATCACACATTAAAATAAAAGAAATACGGTTTTTAGCTCTTTACTGATAATAAGAAAAAGTGCCATGTTAATAAAACACGTGAGTTTATGTGTTATTTCTCTTTTAAACTATGTAGAGTGCACGTCTGCATATGTGTTGGTGAGCCAAACTCAAAAATGCCATATTTTGAGTTATTTCCCTTTTGAACTGGGCAATCGAATATAATACTATTATAATATAAAACGTATAATATTATATATTTATGAGATAGTATATTTATAATAAAAATATACCGTTATTTATAATAATATAAAACACTGTATAATATGTACAACGTAATATAAGAGTGAAATAACATAACAGTGTAAACTTATGCAATAAATAGACAATTCCAACTCTATAATAAATAATCAGAGTTATATTAAAACTAAATTTACCAGTCGTGCATTGCCTACAAGCGTTTTAAGAAACTTTAGAGTATGAAAATTTATTATTTCATGTACAAGTTATTTTATTACATGATACTTCATTTTAACATAGTAAATTAAAGCTGCTCACCCCTTGGGTAACATTTCCTTGCATGCCTTCCCTTATAGCATTTTATCCAATTGTTTCTTAAGTGGGAGAGTTAGACAATTTTATTTTATTTTCAGTTTTTGAGTATAACATTAATTCTCATGTTATTACCAAAAGTTTCTCTTCGACAAAGCATAGGATATATTCTTGGTTAAATTCTTGAAATAAAAATTATGAAATTATTCATTAATGCGTCATGCAGAATCATTGCAGGATAATTGAGTAGTGCAGTTCCAAAACTCGTCTTGTCCACTTTCACTAAAAGTGAGCAAATCTCGAAAACCTGATTTGTGAGCCCATTTGTGACATGGAAAATGCAGTTATTCAAAGTGTATCTGTTATTGAATAAGGCGAGTTTTGGAAACTATCAACAAGTCAACTTCAGCGCACGTTTAAAAGCTACACAAAACTGTTCAGAACTAATGTTTCCTTGGCGATGGACAAGAAGAGTTTTGGAACTGGACTACTCAATTATAGGCTACCTTTCAAGAATTCCCTGGCAATTATTCTGCACGACAAATTAATGGAAGATTCTATTATTATTTATGCCAAGCAGTTTACCAAAAGTATATTCTATGCTTTGTCGAAAATAAGTTTTTTATAGTACAATTTGAATAAATGGGATGGCTCAAATACTGAAAATACAGTAAAATTGTCTTAACACTCCCCCATAAATCATCCAAGGAGTCAGATCATGGGTCGCAGGTCAATTTTCATCTCAGTAGTAAGCCCATTACATCACTGCTCGACATGACTTTGTTGTTTCACTCGCACGTGGTGTCGATATTTACCTCACTATGACAAGATGTAATGGATTGCATCGTCCGGCACGATTGATTCCCACATGCGAAAATCCGACACCGCTTGAATAGAACATGGATTGCCTTGGTGGGAAGTGAATGATCTGACCAATTGGTCACCGAGGCTCCAACCTCAATTAGAACAACCTGGGTTTCCTACTGTGGATAACAGCGGACATTTTAGTGCCACATCTTAATGATCAAACTAATATTTTTGTTTTTGAGTTTTTTACATTGACTGATGGTTGTAAACGTTCTTCTATAGGATGAATTAATCTATTAATACAAACATATATTTAAAAAATTTTAATTCTCTATAAATATAATTAACTTTTTCATCGTAACTATATAAGGAGCAGGGTTATCAGTGAGAGACGTGGAGTAATGTTTATCATGTTTATGTCAAAGCTGCCGGGTTGTAGACTTGAACTCAACAATATAAGGCTAGGAAATGCAAACCTATGAAACTTAAATAGTTGGCAAAGCATAAAGATGAGAGCAGAATATTCATTCACGGAACGAGTTAATTTTTTGTGTTCATTTTGAAATAAAACCTCCACTAATGCCGCAAGGGTTTCCCACGGAAATCCTGCAGAGATATCCAACAGAGGTCCTGCAGTGATATCCATAGGACATTCTGAGAGCGTTGATTCGGTAGACTACAGATATTCTGAGGATATCGCAGTTAGACCGTAGGATGTCCATAGCACACCACTAATGATAAGGCCGGATAGCCATTGGATATCCGTGTGCTGTGTGAGTAATGTTCTCACCGCAAATACAAAGTGATCCACAAGTCGCGTACATAAATTCAGAAGAATGATTTATAAGCCTGTAAAAGTATCGGATACGTACAGGACCAATCCGTTGAATAACATAACAATGTTCTGTAAATATGGAAATGTCACATTTTTACAGCATATGATCGGAATGACCTCAACAAACTTCCATAAGAAATCCCTGCTTGAAGTGAGAGTCTCTGCGAACTTTTAGAAAGCGACCGCAGCATTGTTCTCTCCTCATCGGCCAGTTTCACTTCTGTCAAAATCTTCGGTCTCCCTGATCTGTTCTTGTCTGTAACTGTCCCGCACTCTCGAGAACGGTTTATTAATCTCGATATCTTCGCACTGTTACGGACAGACTGCAGTATCCGGATACCGCCGACGAAAAGCGTCAGCAACGTGTGAATACGACCGATTGGCTAAATAATGTTCAACAATGAACACTCGCTGCTTCTGGCAGAAGTCCATGTTTGCCCGGCAACAAACAATGACACACTGTGGAGGTCGTTTAACATACGTGCCCTTGATTACCAAGCCTGCTCGTTGCTTATACACTAACGGTACCATATACGTGGCAAAGCAACAACTTACACAACTTTCGACACGATATATTGCACCCTCCTCTTACATGTGCGCGACTTTTGGAACACTGTGTAGAACAACAATTTTGTGGCACACGTATGTGCTTCCCCACTTGCTCAGAATTCTCCGTCTTCCCGCATTTTCACCAGCTTAGGTGTGACGGGCTTGTGTGCGAAATTTTTAACTTCCTTCATCACATTATTATTTTTTTTAGCAGTTTTAATTTTGTGCCTTTTTAAATTTAGGCAATTTAAACTTGCTATACTAGCGATAGGTAATAATATAAACCCATTATCTTTAATCAATAGGATTTTAATTTGTGTGTGGAATCTCTGGAAGTAATTATCTTCAATTAAGGTTCTTTAGTAGTGACTTGTATGTATTTTATAGTTATATTATAGTGATAATTGTAAACTGGCTTTATGTTGTTCACCGCCTGTAATTGTATTCTAAAATTGTACTGTTCGATTATAGTTGGATATTATATATATATATTATTTAGCGTTAATTTTTCTTAAAAACCCACATGCTGAATTAGTTACGATTATTTCTGCTAATTGTATGGTTCATAACGTTTACATTAAACATCCGACATCGACTTTGCGATGCGGCTTGCGAAAATAAACAAGCATGTCCACAGCAATACTAAAGCATTTGGCAATGTACCGTTTGTGCCTAAGATTTACGTACATGTTTCACGAAAAATATGGTTCGAAACCATTACTACTAAATTCAATTTTTTTTATAAATTAAAAAAAAAAACATTAAAAGTTAGAATCTTTTAAAATACAAATGTTGCACTCTAGTTAATGGCTGCCATACCTTTAATTATAATGCACGTGGACGGTTTCAACCAGCATTTTCTGTGAATGTGCCTGCCGATTTAACATAAAGTTATATTTTCTGGATTGTCAGTTTATATTGAACAATTTATAATTTGTGGTAACAGTGTTGTTTTCAAATTTTATTCCAAGTTCTCAATACTCCCTTAGTTAATATTACGGTTATATACAAACAAAGTTTGTTAACAAAAGCATTAACAATAAAAGCCCCTGTCGATTGATTATTACATGTGAATAAGTGTCTAGTGCATTTGTTAATGAAGGTATCAAATTAAGAAAATATCTGTATATTGTGAACAGTATAGTAGATTATTATGTAACTGTCCCTGTGACTTCATTATTTTGCAGAGAAACGATGCTCATGGTATTGACAAATGCGAAAAAGACTCATATGCAAATAGAAGTTAACATAATGTTTGTGTGCGGGGACTTACTTATGAAATTTGTAATAACGCTAGTACATGTTTCAAGTCCTGGTTTTACACAACAACGCTACTATGCTTGACTAAATGGCTGTGTTTTTTTTTTTTCAGCAAGCCTTTGAAAAATAACGAGTATAATTGATTATAAAATACAAACGTAATGTAAATATAACAATTTGCTTTCCCATCTAACGATAATGGAATACTTCAGAATATCCCTCTTCCCCTACTTTACACCGGCGTTGATTTCGTACAATTGGAATCTCTTCACCGAAAGATCACAGACCTCTCTTCCTTGGAAAGAATCCTTCTTCCAAATCAAACAGAACACGTTACAAAATAAAATCCACCACAGGTGTAGAAATGTCTACCATAAATAACGCCAAAGGAAATCCATCTATCCAGTTGAAAGAGAGGGAGGGCTGACAAATCAGATACAGCTAGCAATCTTGGGGAGTGGTATTACCTCTAAGAGAGCGGGGTGACGTTGCTCAGACGTAGCGTTTGCTCCGCTTTTCTCACTCGCATATATATATGTATATACGTATATATAATGTGTGTACAGGATGTTTGGTAATTATTACAGGTACGAACGAACGGGGTGCGTCGAGGACGATAAAACAAGCAAATAATGCTAACACACATAGTTCCGCAAAGCAATGGTTGTCTCAATATGACACATTACTAGAGACATGCAAAATTCGCGTTATTTTCTGACAGCTGACTAGACAACAAGTGACTATAGTCTCGTTCGACGTCTCCCGCTGGCCGATATTGTCGTGACTTGCCGCGGAGAATGCTTACACGGTAGAGAGGCCAATCTCTGTAAAGACGTAACACACGTAAATCACAACACATAAAAGTTCGTGGCCAATTGAATCGTATATTATGCTCTGTTATGTACAGGAAAGTGAAGTTTAGTCTGCTACCAAATGATAACGCGAATTTTGCATGTCTCTACACATTACATGTTACGACAGGAGTTTCCGAGGATCAAAACGTCAAAATGCTGCACATGTGGACGAAGACATTACAACAAGTTTTATAAACGGACGCCGTTCGTGTGAAGATAGGGACGTCTTCGCATCGATGCCCATACACGTTCAAAAATACCAGGTGTGTTCCGAATGCAGTGGAAACCATCCACAAAACTTTCCTGTAGTTCGTGGACACTATCAACCGGGCTGTCATACAACATAGCTTTTAAATATACCCACACACAAAAAAAGTGCTACAGCATTGCCATTTTTGCACGTGTCCATACATCGTAACGGGAAAACCGTTGTTTTCCGAAACTATGTTTACTGTCATTATTGGCTTGTTTCGTCGTCCTCGACACACCCCTTTCCTTTGTACCTATATTTACCGAACACTATGTATGTGTGCATATATACATGTATATATATAGGGAGAGAGAAGGGGGGAGTGAGAGGGATGACAGAGAGAGAGGATAGAGAGAGAGGGAGGATAGAGAGAGGGAGGATAGAGAGAGGGAGGATAGAGAGAGGGAGGATAGAGAGGGACAGAACAAGAGAGAGAGAGAGAATGAGACAGAGGAAACGACCGTATAACAAGCACACACTACGCGAATCCTACTACAAATAACAGACAACTTTTTTTACAAAATATTGTAGGATGGCTTTTAACGTGCACAATGTGGCAACATAGCATTGAGTAATTCCCCTCCTGCACTAAACAGATATCTAGTGTATTTTAACTTAGACTATTCTATCAGGCCATGTGCGCCGATTCTAGTCCCGAGCAGTCCAAACATGATTCTACTATTACTCTATGTAACATAGCCTACAATATTACCTGGACGTGGGGCGAATGGAATTTATCTGTGCTATGTTGCCAAATTGGGCGCGTAAAATGTATCGTGCCAGATTTTGATACTAATATATGTAATATATTTATTAAAATATTATTTTTAGTATTACTTTTAACAACAAGTTTACTATGAGAAACTACGTTCCATATAGATACAAACAAACGAGACAATATTAAAATATTTTTTTACTCATAATGTGTTTGAATATTAACGTGTATATGTAGACAAATGAATAACTTTGAGATAAAAATGCCTTTAGAGCTATTTAAATTTTGAGACCCTGAAAAACGGATTTAGTGGACTCAAAATCTCTATGTGGATAAATGGGCTGGGCATTTACGCCAGACAGTTAAATATTGTAAGACGTTTGCAGGCTTTCACGGCCATTCTTGATATTAATATCTTGGCTTTCGAGGCTGTGCCTCGCCGTTGTGGTAGAGGACACTGATGTTTTGCCTTACATTGCAGCTGGTATCTGGCCCCTTACGCACTGTCGACTGGTTGCCGGCAACCGAGTTGCTGGCGACCACGAGACAACAATACGGGAACGGGTGTTTACGCACGTGGTCGCCGCAACCACCTGGTTGCCGGCGACTGAAACAACACTAGCAACTCAAACAACGACCAGACGTTGCGGCGACCAACGAGACAGCTGGAGTTCTTACCGCACGTACGCACTGTCG
>PNEQ01089258.1:0-23062 GCA_003012365.1 Medauroidea extradentata | reverse complement strand
TGACAACTAACTTCTTCAGTACCTAATAAAAGTGATATTTTGATTAAACCTATTATGATGTTGCATCATTGGTTCTTGGCGAAATAAATTTCAAGACTTAAGTTTTAAAATCAATTTTCCCAGTTAAGATGTTTTCCCAGCTAAGAAGTTTGAGGAGTAAAGTCCCTTCAAAAACGTCTTAACAGGGTTTTACTGTAATAACTAATCTTAACCAAGTACATAGGTTTGTGTAAATGTTTCAATAAATATTTAGAGTTGTATTTGTATTTTATTCTGATACAACAAAGTACTATAACATTCAGTAGTTTATTTCTTTATTAGTTTTCTGTGTTTTATGATGTAAGCAATGGTAACAAATAATTTTGTAGTATATTTAAAATATTTGTGTGTTCAGTTTTAATGTAATTAGCTTTGTAGGCCAATATTATTAATACAATTATTTTTTAATGGCAGTTAATCATCCACAGCACTTGAAATGCTGCGTTTGATTTACGTCAAATTTTAAATATTTTGAAAATCTTACTGATAGGACTCTTTGGAAGTTGGCAGGTCTGCTATCTTCTGGGTTAAATCACTTCCTTTCATTCGTTTTAGCATTTCCTTTGGAGATTGTACCATTCTCTCCGTCTGCCTATTAGAAGACGGATGGTATGGAGCTATTGTGGCTAGTCTAGTACCGTTTATCGATGCGAAAGTCTTAAAAGCTGCTGAAGTAAATGCAGTGCCATTGTCACTGACAATTACATTAGGTAGACCATGAGTGGCAAATAAGACGTGCAATGCCCTGATAACACTCCTTGAATCTGTAGATGTTACTGGTATAACCTCAAGCCATTTTGAATAAGTCAACCACGATATAATATTTGACCTTCGACAGGGCCTGCAAAATCCAAGTGAAGTCGTGACCATGGCTGTATTGTAGTTTCCCATGGGTGGGTTGGCCCCTTCACAGGGGCGTGGCGAGATGCTTGACAGCTCTTGCACTGTTGCACAACTCCTTCCACATCAGCATCAATACCAGGCCACCAGACATAACTGCCAGCCAGAGCCTTCGTGCGGACTATTCCCTGGTGGCCCGCATGCAATGTCCTCAAAATGTACTCTCGGCCTTCAGCTGGGACCACCACTCTAGTACCCCACAAAAGACAATCCCGGTGAATGGTCAGCTCATGCTGTCTTCGCAGAAATGGTATGTATTTTTCACAGTGTGGTCCATTCGGCTATCCTCTCTATACCTACGAGCAAACTCGTGACAATACTGGATCTGAATTTGTTAGTTCCGCAATCTGCTGGACTGTCAGCGGTGGCATATCTAATACTTCAAGGAAAAGGCCTCCATTGGAGCAGGAAGCTCTACGTCAGGGGTGGCCCTTGGAAGGCGGCTTGTATCTCAGCACACCAAATTTTATCAACTAAGCATGTAGCTCCTCCATAGCATGCGTGGAGAGATGATGTTAGGAATGACCTTGTCAGTAGTGAACAAACCTAGAAGGGGCTTATGGTCCGTGTGAATTTCAAACTGCCTGCCATAGAGAAAATTGTGGAATTTTTTCACTGCAGCAATGATATTAAGTGCTTCTACATTAGACTCCCGATTTTACGAACCCTGGATTTAACGAAGGTAGTGATTCTACGAATACAATATAAGGAACCCTAAAAAAATAATAAAATTATATGACAAAAAAATTGTAAGGAATTACATTGACAATGAATAAAACATACTGTATCTAATTGACGGCATTAAAATATGAATTGTAGAGTTGCAGTTATTACTTGGTAAGTCACAATATTAAAAATAAAACAAAAATAGCGAAAATCCGTTAAAAAATGTGGCAGTGACAGTTTTAAAACCGCGCGGCGGCGGCGCTTGTGCCAAGCCGGCCGGCCTGTCTCCAACTACGACGTATTAGGATCTACATTGAGGCCGTACTATAGACGCAAAGTTCCAGCGCATGCGCATATGCTCATTTAACTATAGTACAGCCTCCTTCTAGGCTGTTTCACGACGTCTTATATCTCTCTCATCTCGCGCCGAATGAGTTTACTTTTTTGCACGAACACTATAAATAATGTGATATTTTTCTTTATTGCGTTAACACCATACGTACTTAAAAATAATTAACTTGGCGCATAATTTGCTTAAACAATGCGTAACTGCGTGTCGTAAAACGTGGGTTTCGCAAGTGAACACGATAATAGCGCTACCTATTATCTAAGTGTAGAAACATTTGTCTCCGGGTATGTCGAACTTGGAAAATAATCAGACGTTCGTGTATTACGTAATCCCAGAACTCTTAATTTATTTTTACCGCATATACTGACCGTGAAAGTGGTTATTTTCAATCACTTATACATGTTATTCTCGACGATTTTAGGTAAGAACGTCACAAAATTGCGTTTTTGGAACAACGTCGGTATATTCTACAGTGCCGCTATCTGTCCGCTCTGCACGCTACTAGTATCTACGTTCTCGTACAATTCAACAACGCCAAGGGAATGTTTTTACGTTAAGTTATATAAAACTGCGCAATGAATAAATACATCCGCTTATTCCTTCTTTCTTTGGTGAATAATTTACAATGGCATTTTACTAGTAAGGAATGCCTACTTTTTTTTCCATTAAACGCTACGCAAATCGGGCTATTCGCTCGTGAGAGAAGGCACTCGACAGCTCTGTTTTCTCTTTTTTTTAGGACAAAGATCGATCGTATGTATTGTTTAGCGGTGTTCTTTTGATCGTAAGACGTCTGCCTATTGATATAAATTTATATTTCAACTATCACTTGCGATATTTTTTCGTTAAATACTACGGAAGTCTGTCTATTCGCTCGAGAGAAGACACTCGGAATCTCGATTTTCTCATTTCTTTTTAGGAAAATGATTGGTCATATATATATTGTTTAGCGGTGTTCTGTTGATCGTAAGACGTCTGCCTATTGATATAAATTTATATTTCAACTATCGCTTGCGTTATTTTTCTGTTAAATGCTACGGGAGTCAGGCTGTTCGCTCGAGAGAAGACCCTCGGAATCTCGATTTTCTCATTTTTTGGGGACAATGGTTGGTCATATCTACCGCTCAACAGTGTGACGTCTGGCTACTGATATCAATTTATGTTTACATTATTACGTTAATTAATTTCCTGCAAAACGCTACAGAAGTCGGGGCCTAGAGACACTTTGCAGAAAAAATGCAATTTTAAAATTTTCTGTTATGTCCGGGGGGGGGGGGTGTGGGCAAAATAAACCTCTATCGAATTTACGAAGGTAGCGATTTTACGAATGCAATGAGAGGAACCGTGAGTATTCGTAAAATCGGGGGTCTAGTGTATGTCTACTTGTGCATAATTTCGTTCTGTGGTCATGGTTAGTAGAATGAGATGGAGACTTCTTTGCCCTTTCTATGTGTCTGACTTAAAACAGCTCCAATACCAAATTGAGATGCATCGCATGTCAGGATCAGGGGTAGGTCTGGGTCATATAGTACTAGCAGCGTGTCTGATGACAGAAGAGATTTGGTGGCTGCAAAAATTGCGTCATGCTGTTCCATCCATTCCCACTTAACAGATCTTTGCAAAAGATTGTGCAAAGGCTCTGCCACATCTGCCTTGTCCCTGAAAAAGGAGTGATAGAAATTAAGTAGGCCCAGGTATGCCTGCAATTCATCCCTGTTAGTGGGTGTTGGTGCATCATGAATAGCGCTGACCTTGTCTGATGTCGGCCGGTTGCCATTCTTGTCCGCTATGTAACCCAGGAACGTCACCTCTGTAACTCAGAACTTGCATTTCTCTTGCTTCACGTGAATGCCAGTATCTCTGAGACGAAGTAAAACTTGACGAGTCTTGTTTCGTAGGTCCCTAGCTGATGTCCCCTCACCAATACATCATCAAAAATGGGACACCACCATCCAATCCAGCTAACAATTCTTCCATAAAATGCTGAAAAATTCCTGGTGCAACACTCACACCAGATTGTAATCTATACACCTGACATGCTCCCTTGTGGGTGACTGTAGTCTGGGCTCTTGCAGCTTCATCGTCCACGAGTTGTTGGAAAGCTTGAGCCAGGTCAATCTTGGCGAAGATAGTGCTGCCATTCAACTTGATTAGCATTTGTCTCATGTGGAACAGGGTAAAGGTCTAATGTTTCAATGCCTTATTTAGGGTGCCTTTATAATCACCACAAATCCTAACCTCGCCACTTTGCTTCAGTACGGCGACAATTGGCTTGCCTATTCTGCTTGTGTATCACTCTATTTCCCTTTCCACTTTTGGTAGGAGCGCAAAAGGAACATGTTGAGGTTTAAGTCGCAGCGGCTTGACTGCTGAGTCCAACTGGAAATGGACAGGTGGGCCAGTGTACCTTCCAAATTCTCTGCTAAACACATCTGGGAAATCCTTTGACATCATTGCAAACTTCACTTACGGTTAAGACTCCCTTTACCTCTATCCCTAATGCAGTCATCCAGTTCCTGCCTAATTGAGATCGTCTCTGACCTCTCTGATAATTAATGGAAGGGTACAGTGCTGTTTGCCATACTGCACTGACATCACATGAACCAAGTGTCTTGATTATGTTGTTGCTGTAGTCTTGCAGCACACTCAATGGTCAAGTCAGTTTGGGAGGCTGATGAGGAAAAATTTCCTGAAACGTAGACTCATCTATAATAGATAGTCCTGCCCTTGTCCACTTCCATTTTGACTGCATGGTTATTTATTTCTACAGTGGTACATAACTCAGTTGCTCCAGGAGCCCCTACCCTCCACAAGTGGTAAACATTTGGTTCTGACACACTTTCATCAATCTGACTACCCTGTGCTTCCTGCACAACAGCATTTACCTTGACCTTGGACATGGTGCCCTGTGCAGCTTTTGCCCTACAAACTCGTTCGATGTGACCTGATTTCTTACAAAAATAACACTCAATGTTTTTAAAATGACAATCAGATATATTGTGCTGGCCCACACAGTCTGAACATTGAGCGCTGGTCCTATACCGAGGTGTTCTGCCGTAGCTAACGCAATGTATCTCTTCATTTGTTGCCCGTGAATGTGAGAGCTCCTGGTGTTGGCTGGAGGTCTTTGTAGCTGGCTTACTAATTTGCATTTACAGTTGATTCCCCTCTTATCTCCTTGGCGTTGTGATGTGCAGATTCTGCAGCAAGGGCCTTTTCTTGAGCTTGTGAAAACGTCAGCGTTGTTTCCGTCAATAGCCTGCGCTGCACAGCTTCATCACTCAGCCTGCACACAAACATATCTTGTGATGTTAGGTCTAGGCTAACCCTGAAGTTGCAGTGTCCGGCTAAGCATCTCAGTTCGGCTACAGACTCTGCAATACTCTCACCCAGTTGCTGACTTCGCTGGTGAAATAAAAATCTTTGAAGGATTTCCGAGAGCTTTGGTGTGAAATGGGTTGTTAGCAATGCCACAATTTCTTCTAATGTTTTGGAAGCAGGATTCATAGGTTACACAAGCGAACGCACAACAGAATACGTTTTCGGGGCCGCAAACGCTAAAAAACACTGCACGTTTCTTCTCGGCTGAAATAATGTCGTGCTTGTAAGTAAAATGCCAGATGCTCAACGTACGCATCCCAACCCTCGGGGCGTCACATCGAAGTCTTCTATATGTCCTAGATTTGCCGTGATCTTGCCGTTTCCCGAGTCGAGATTATGCTATTGCCTGATTCCCATCCTCGTCGCCAGTATTAAATGTTAGGTTGTAATTGCTGATTGATCTCCCAACATAATGAAACTTGGTTTTAATGTGACTACAACTACGTACACTTGAAATTGGTTACAATACTGCCATTATACATAAGATACACACCTTTTATTTTTGTTACCACACTGATGCCAATAGTGCACCCCCACAACTAAAACTAACATAAGAAACTACACAATAATACATACTGTAACATATATACAGTAGAGCCACGATTTAACATATTTTGGAATAACGAAATCAGCGATTTAACAAAAGGATTTTTAGGAATCTTGAAAAAATTAGATCAATGTATTAAATAAAATAACAAATGGAAATTTATTGTAATGTAAGTCTGTAAAAATATTAGCATTGGCCGCACTATATACTTATTTCTCCATAGAGAAGCTTAAACCATCCGTCGAGAAACAAACAATATATTTGTTACAATTCGTTGAAAATGTTGACCATGGGAGTGATTTTGAGATTAGCACACGCGGCCAAGCGAGTGACCAGATGCATAACAAGCTAGCATCTAGGGACCCAGCCTCTACAGCGCAGCGGTGGACAGCACAGGAACTAATTACAGAGCTAGTGTTTCACATCTCCGTTTGACTGTGCTGCAGTGCTGCATGATCAATAGATTAATTCTGTTACCGATAGAAAGCAGTGGGGTCCAACGTGATTATTTACTCTGGCGTCCTGTGATAAAACCAGGACATTTATAAAACACGATACCTAATAATATTTATGCAGACTTTTTACAACAAATTTACTACCGTAAACGTAAATAATTTGTTTCTCCGAAGGTAAAAAAGCGCATGAGTGGAGCGGCGTACAAGCTACAATGGCCACAAGTGCGTGTATTTAATTATTCATTTTTTGTTTTCTTTCAAACTCTGATTCAGTTTTAATTGAAATTTGTTTACTGTTTTCATGGGAATTTCCTGAATTTTGTTGGTGTAGAGGGCGGGAGAGAGACCGACGGATGACGGCTCAGCGTTGTTAGTCATCACTTCTGATGTGTTGATGACGTGCAAGGGTGGCCTAACTCACCATTTGCACATATTTGTAAAGCGTTTCACTGGAAGTTTTAAAAGTTTTTTTCATCTTTTTTTCTTTTCGTGGCTGTGACTTACATGTTGACGCTAAGTCCGTTTTGTTATTGTTCTCAGCCAATATACTTTTTAAAACTACCTTAAATTCCAAAGAAACATGCCAGAGTGTTTGACTTTTTTTATGGGGATGGGGTGAAAGAAAGATATTTGGATTTAACGAAACATCAATTTAGAGTAAACATTTTTGGGTCCATGGCATTTCGTTAAATCAGAGTTCTGCTGTAGTTATTTCTCAGTAGTTAGATTTGTTAAAATTCGTTGATAACTATGACCGCAGCAGTGACTGCAATAAGCGTACGCAGCCAAGTAAGTGATGTTGTAATGCGTAACAAGTAGGCACGAAGGTCCTTCCTTATGCATTATGGCATGGTAACTAGCGTGTGAACGAGCATCCAAGCCACTCCACACAGCATTGTGGGCATCACTGGAACTAATTCACAGATAGTGAGTGCTTCACGTCTGTTAGAATGCGATACAGTGCAGCGGGCTCTAATGATTAATTATTTTGCTGGTAGAATGCAGTGGTGGCCAATGTGATAATTTTCTGTTACGTCATGTGATAAAAGAGCATATTCATAAAAAATACGTACAGTAGAAACTTGTTGCATCGTTTTTGTTCCCATAATTTTTGTTCCCATCGTTTTCCAGTATCTATAGTTTATTTTTGTTGGTCCCGGAAATTTTCCTATGAAAAGTCCATATCAATAGTTTTCATAAGTACTGTTTTTCCCGCTTTCATAGCTCTAAATATCTTGTCCCACAGCCCAAAATTTAGGCGTATCAATCGTTTTTAAAATTAATTTCATCATACAATGTAAATTTAAAATGAACAGGTCTAGCGAATGATAAAAGACAGAAGTCAGGGAATCTCTAAAAAAACCTTGGATTTCAAAATGTAGTAAACGAACATTTCCACGGGCTGTAGAACACAACATACCATTTTCTTGGTACGTATACCAATTTTCAAGTTCCATAATATCTTTTCGTACCGATATTGTAGTTACATGGAACCGTGTGAAAAAGTGGATTAACAGTGGATTTGACGCGATGTACCAGGTTTTTGTCTGAAATAATATTTTTTTGGCGTTTTGTATCAGAATTTCCAGAGGTTTCCGCCAGTGTTACCAGACCAATGGTTCCTTGACAATGTGTTGTGATGTTTTCGAGTTTCTACGGTGGTAAAACATTACTCTCTCATGGTGTTTCTTGCATGCTGTTTGCAAAATGCCGTAAATTTTAATGAATTTTTAGTTAATAAAAGTGGGTTTTAAACAGTTGCGGTGTATTCCCCCAAGAGTTCGTAGTTGAAATTGAAGGCGTGGACTTGGCAACATACGATTCACAGTTTGCTTTTGTTCTTAACATGCGGCATGCTGATACGTTCATTAATCGTTCGGTTGTTTATTGTTTACTAGCGTGGCGCGAAAATTTTTTTCTATCGTTTGTGCGCGGTGTGAGTATTTATTTCTTCTGAACATATCTGAAGTCCCTGTATTTACATTTAAATTGTATTATATCTACCGTACCGCGTAAAGGCGGAACACGCCTGAACTTTTTGGCTCGTGCAGTGACAAAGGTGTGCTAAAAAGTTACAGCATAACGTGATGTGATCTAGTGTTTTTTTTTTTTTTTTTTAATATCTAGAAAAGTGTGTTCAATGAGTGTTATTTCCACACCGTAATTAATTTAGGAAAACAATCATGGCAGGAAGAAACAGACTGTATTAGTTAACCTATCCTACTACTATTAAATTAACCGCGAAGTTCCTGGTGATAACTCTACAAGGTGCAATTCGTGCAATGCTAATTTTTCTTTAAGCAACATGCGCCGGCGTTCCGTTATGAGCCACATTGAAGGCAGAAAACCCTAAGTTGGCTGGGAGTTTAAACTGTGAAGGTAGGCCTAGATGCTTTTTTCAAATCTGTACCATGTGAAACAATGTTTCCAGATTAGTGTCACAGCAAAGAAACTTCAGTTACAGCAAAATGAGTTAAATGCTAGAGGGGAAGAAAGTTTGTTTGTTTCGACGAATCATTGAACAAAAGTTTTGCAAAAACAACAGATGCACGTTACAGTATGTTTTTGGGATTCAAAGAGTGATAGTGTAGTGACCAGGTATTACACATCTGTTTTTAGGCAACTTATTGAATGCTTTTAAATTCTGGTTTTGAGAGCTTTTTCCCTCTATAACTTCACAACCACAGCATTTTAAAAGTGGAATGTGAATTAACATAAGTGATAATTGTCATATTTGAATATTCCTAGGACTTTGTTTTTTTGTAAATAATGAAGATATGATAGAATATCTGCAATGTGAAGTTATGTTGATAAGTAGTGTTCAGCTTCAGCTTAAAAAAAAGTAAATATTATCACTACTCATCATGTACTGGTCAAACTATTGATTTTAGACATAGTAGTTTGTAATGAACATTTTTTCTGCAGATGGTGTAGTAGTCTTACGTAATTTTATTCGTTTAGGTTTTACGTTCGGTTGAGGTTATGTTTTAGTTAAATTAGGTTACAAACATTAAATTAAGTCAGTTTAAGTTACGTAACCTAAATTAGGCAACATTACAAAAAATTTTACGTTGGGCTTTGAGAGACATTAAAGTAGTCAGTCCCACATAAAAAATTTGTTACCTAACAAAAAAGTTTTTTTATGTAGCACTACTTATAACGTCCCTAAAACATTTTTGATAAATAAACTATAATACTAAAATCAATAGTTTGGCCGCTACACGATGAGTAGTGATTCTTAATATTTATACAAAATAATTGGTGCGATCGTACAACCTGGTAAATTTTAGTGATATTTTGTTGGTCAGGGAAATAATAGCAGCTGACCTGGAAAGGCCAGGGAATTTGTTTACAGGTTTTGCTAGCCACCCTGCGAACATTTATATATTAAATTGCATACACAAACTGACTGTGCATTGCTGAACACTCGTAATTACGAACGTCTTGTAATATCCCGTACTCGTAACTGGCTTCCACTGTACCAATGTGCAGCTAGGTTTCCACTGATAACACACAAAAAACTATTTCAGATAACAAATATTTTATTTTCATACATAAAATTAAAAATTATTTGGACAATACTCACGTAAACAAAGATAGCGGCAAAGTGATTTCCCTCAAATCATCAGATAAACAAAGCAATTTCACGTCTTCTCTGCCATCATAACGTAAAAACAATAACTTTCATAAATCTCCTTGTTTACAAAACACAAAGAAAAACATGTAAACTAGTCCCTTGAATTTACGAATACTAACAGTTCCATTTTGTTCGTTCCATTCGTAAAATCGATTGAGGCCAATTTTGCCGCCCACTCTTTTACCAATTTTTTAAATTGCATTTTTTCTTCAAAGTATATGCAATGGGGTCCCGATTTTCTTAGCATTTTGCTGGAAAGTAAGAAAAGTTATCGTTAAAATATAAATTTATAATACAAGACTGGCGTCTTCTGATTAAGTGGGTACCCCAGAAGGATAAATATGACCGACCCATGTTCTGGAGAAAAAAAATTAGAAAAAAGATAAAACTGAGTACCAATTTTCTTCTCATGAATAAATAGTCTTGGCATCCGTATTTTTTTACACGAAAAATGGCAAATAACAACTTAAGTTTAAATTTATATCAATAGACAGACCATCTTCCGGTTAAAATCACACCTACAAACGATGAATGCAACTAATCCGTGTCAAAATAAAAATATCAAGCACTGATGCCTGCTTGCGATCGTGTAGTCTTGATGTTCGTAGCATTGTGTTGGAAGATAAACCAAAGACTTTTCAAACAAAACTAAAATTAGTGTCGCAAGCAACATTTTTTGGAGGCAGCAAGGCTGGTGTAATATTTTGTGCAACACGAAAATAGTGAATAAAAAATTCAATGAGGTTTTAAAACAAGCCTTTGTGCTGGACTATTTGGTACTTGTGTCCTTTTAACTATGGTACACCCAGACATTGTGTGTGTATGGCAGGAGTCGAGTTAATGCAAAAACGATGCCATAGAGTACAAACTAAGTCACTTATGCCATTCTTACCCATTGCCCCGTTGTGATTACTCTCAAACTCTCTCCTGTCTGATGTGTAGTGCTGGCGTGTCCCCCGTTTTTTTTCTTGCTTTCACTTCACTCCGCCACGGTGCAGTAGTCTCAAGCAGGCTAAGGTTAACATACACCTGCATCATGGAGAAATTCCATGCAGCTGACGTCTGCACCAGAAATCCTACAACCTTGAAGAGATTGCAGGGCAAGAAGATTCTCACTTCACCAGGAAAATTTTAAACTAGTTTAAACTGCCAAAACTAGAATAATAACATACAAGAAATTTGTCATTTTCTGTGGTTGGGTTAGGGTAGAGGTGGAAATACGAAAAATCCTATGGTGCACATGGTAATAGAGATTATCATTACTTGCATTATATACATGTGATAGTGTGCTGATAACGTCTGGGGAAGGGGGGGGGTTAGGTTTGATGTCTGTGAGATATTTTGTTTCCAACACTGATGTTTGGACGGCATGTAGGGGGGGGGGGGGGGGGGGGAGGGGGTGAGTTTCCGGCTGTTAGACAAGCATGTAACTCTTGCTGTCACTGTCTTGTTATCTACAAAGCGTAAGCCTTCACTATTATGAAGAAATTAGAGTAGACAAACTGTAACATAAGTAGTAGTGTTCACCAGCCGAACATTGCTTTTTGATGTGCGCCGTAATGTTTCAACAAGTTTATGTATACAGTGAACCCTCGATAACTCTGACCTCGATGTCCCGGACTTCGGATAACTCGGACAGAATTTCAAAAAACAAAATTAATTTTAATTAAATTATTTTTTGGCCAAAAATTATAAAAAAATTGTGTCTGCCTCATTTAAATCCATCACGTTTTATTTAAAAATAGTATTAAGCTTTAACAGCAGTTGTTCATCACTACGTAGCCTTTAATAATCCCACTGTAAAATATCTGGCAAGTTCCGTGTGGTTAAACGTTGCTAGCGAGGCGCGTGAGTGGAGATGGAACTCAGCAGGCAGGCCTCGCTTCTTTATCTTTCCTCCATCTTCACCGTGCGTGCAAGCCACACACGTATGTGCGTCATAAATAAACATTTCAGTATGATGCAAGTAAATTGGACGGTAGCTACAGGTCACAATGGCACCTAAACGGAAATTTATTTTGTTCTGGTATGTGCAGATAAATTCCAGGCATCTAATAAAAAAAATTAGGCCATTGGTTTGCACTGCAATGTAAGCAAGGTGGTGAGAGGGTTTTACGGCCCTTTAATGCCGTCTTACAAGCCGATGAGGGTGAAGTGAGGTGAAAGAATAACACAACATCCAAGCCCGAGCAAGGATTCAAACCCAGGGCCTCTCACACCGTAAACTCGTGCCTAACCCACTATGCTAGAGGCCGGCACGATATCGAAAAAAAAAAAAAAACAGGGCTCAATAAATTATAAAGAAAGGGGAGGGGGCAGAAAGAGGACTTTGCCCTGGGTCACACATTCTAGATGGCTTCGCTTTTGAAAAAGTTAAATGGTTTAAATGAATGGCCTTTTATTGAGTTCCCGTTAATGTTGATGGTATCTGTGAAATTTTTAAGTGTAAAGTGTGTGTAAAGACGTCGCTGATCTATGACGACGCAGCCAAAGTAAGATAGTGTGAAGGGAGGCCTACAAGCGCACATTATCACTTCAACCACGGCAGTGACTTAACTAAACAAAAAAAAAAGGAGGAAAGGTAGACCGAGATTTACGTTGCTCCTGGCCTCGTATTCTAACAAAGAGGCCCTGGGAAAAAAAAACAATTTCTCGTAGGAAACTAGCAGCTGGCTGAAGACGCTGTGACATGCTGATGTAGAGCAATTTTTCACGTGAATATCTCGTGGGTTGCGTGTGGTCACGTGCGTTGTTCTTATTGCTGTTGAGACTACCAGTTGACCTTAACTACATCCGTTCGCGCTCTACCACCGTAGCTTATCTCACACACACACGCACGCACCGACTGTCGCCAGCTAAACGAGAGAAGGGGGTGAGAACTTTTATGTGGTCTAAGGGTGCCTTGGTGCCAGTTTCTAGTACAGATAAAAAAAATCAGCCAGAAGTAGCATGGACAAATCGTAACTCTGACAGCTTCTCCCTCCTTTTAGTCAGATTTATCGAGGGTTCACTGTGTGTGTATATATATATATATATATATATATATATATATATATATATATATATATAATTTATTATTTATTTATTATTTTTTTTTTTATGGTTCCGGAGAGTAAAATTGGGGGTCTAGTGTAGGCTTAAGTCAATGTCACTGAGCGTACAACTCATCACTGCAGAATTGCTGCTTGAGAATGTGTCTGGCGTATCAAGCAGCATGTAATCTTCCGTGCTGTCCAGTTCACAAGAAATGCCGGTCACTTTGATGCTTTAGATCATTTGTTCAGAGATGGAACACCAAGCCGCCAAAATCCACCAGTAGAACAGTTTCCAGCAGAGCACATGTTATACGTCCACTCGGAGTTAGGCTATGTTGTGCCGTCACCTAGAACCTTGAACAACTGATTCACCACCACATCTAGAGGCTGTAGAAACTTTGTCATGCCTCCCGGGATGACAGGTTTGCTGTATTCTTTTACGACTTTTTTGACTTCATTTGTTAAGTAGCCACGAAAACTGTCCCAACACCAACATACCATGCTTGCACAGTAAAGTACCAGGGCGACGTTGCCACACAATTTTCAGCCGGTCGGTAACAAGTTTGTTTGTCATCCAACCTTTCTCTTGTGCTACTACTGCAATTACTGGTGTTAATGCGTTACGTTTAAAAACTACGTAAGGTGGAGGTTTATGCCAGTCCACAGAAATGGCCAACATCCCTGTGCAATTCTGTTCGTCGGCACCTGTTTTTTTTTACTGGAACGAACCTTTCTCCAACTAACGACACAGTTGTTGACTCGGGCAAATCAAACCATATAGAGGTTTGATTAGCATTCTCTGTTTGTGACAGAAGATAATTATTCTTCTTGCACAACACAATCTCGTACCTCTGGAAACTTAGTAATTTGGTTTCAAACTCTTACGGCAATTTTTGTGCCAAAGAAGTCCTGCGACGAATGGATAGTTATTTTGTTTTCGTGAATCTCTGCACCCAACCGTAACTTGAGTTTTTTTTTTTTCGTGTACCACTCATGAACGTATTGTGCATTAACAGTCAAACGTCCCACGGTCATTACTTTACTGTTTCCTTCTGCGTAGCCCACTACGTTGAACTTAAATGCTGCAATATAACTTGTCCTTACTTTCCCCATTTTATAGCCAAGTGGCACCAGCACTCGCCACTCTCTAAGACTTGCTAAACTCAACGTCCGGCTTCTGCTGTGAACAACAGTGCCACAGTAATAAAAATAACTTGGCGCTTTTGTTATTTCATGTGCTGGGGTGATGTTAACGGAGCCTCAACTGTAGAACGCTCACGTCAAGAATGTCAGTGGGTGTTTTTAAGTTAAACAATTTTTGAAATTGAGGATTACTGTGGGTGTTATACTCGTGTAAATTCAGTATTAAGCACAGCTATAAGATAAACAAGTTTCAGAAAATGGTTAATTTGAGTACAATATGGTTTTTTAGAATGTTTTAAAATGAGTATCTGTAATTACAGTAAAACCTCTTTTTTTACGACCCCTCACGGTTCCCGAGATTAGGGTTGTTATAGGGAGGTGGTCGTTATAAGATTTCGGACCCATTTGGAACCTCTATATGTCAAAATAGGCAGTTTTTGCATTAAGTCCATGTTCGGTTATCTTAAGCAATAATAAGTCGTACGTTTAAACTTGGCTATAAACAAAATTTATGACCAGACGTCGTTTAGAGAAAAGGCGACAGTGTATTCTACTCTCGGGGCTTTTCTTTTACGCAGTGAACACTTAGAAAGTCACGCGCTGTGAGGTTACGTGCCATGTCGCTGCTTGCTTGTGATCGGCCGGCCGGGAGGATAGACTTCGATTATGAGGGGGGGAGGGAGGTAAGTGCTGGAGATGGCTGTGCGCGCATGCACCGATCACAGCCACAGCACCTGTCCTAGCTGGGCGTCAGCCTGCTCTGCTTTGAGACAGATTGAAAGATTTTCGCGGGCGTGCACTGTGACGTAACGTTGTCGCTCTGTTAAAATATTAAAGTTACATGTCAATGTTTAAAATATTTTGTCCAGGACAAAAAAATGTAACGACATGGCCCCCACTCTACTAAAAGTGTACTGGTAACAGTATAGTCGTAGCGGTTGTAAAATCAAACGTTTAAATTTATTAAAAGAGAACACAAGGAAAAACAAATCACGAAAAAACAAGTAAACTAGTAAAAAACTTACCAGATATAATGTCTAACAAACTTTATAAATTAGGCAGATCATTTGTTTACTATTATCACTGCGTAAACGGGACACTAAACAAACACACAATAAAATAAATGTCTGACACATTAAAGGGCCAAACAACTGTTTTCTATTTTAAAAAAAATAGTCCACATCATACGCTTTAGTTTTTTTACGTTTGCATTGCGTCCTTCCTTCTGCATTGCATTAACGATCACGTCCCTCATTTTTAAGATTGTAAACAGTGTTGATTTTGAGATGCCGAATTCCCGCGCAATCTCTGACTTCGGCTTCTGTGTCGATTCCACTTCCTTGATTATTTCATACTTCTTCAGAAGCGACAAGCCGACTTGCTTTCCACTCATTATGGAAATATCGAAAGCCCGTATGAAGTTTTAAAAAATGTACGGTTCTTCAAAAATCGTCTACAGATTCAAGCCTAATAATCGTAACCAAATCGAAGGCATAAAATTGCATTGGTCGTCAATAATTGTAACCAAATCGAAAGCCTAAATAACTGTGTGGGTCGTCAATAATCGTTTACAAACTCAAACCAAATAAATTACCAAATTGAAATCGTTAAAATCAAAGCGTAATAAGTCGTCATAAATAGTAAAACACCAAGATATATCCAAAAGTCGCGCAATAAAGTCGTTATAATAGAGCAAACAGAGAGCGTGTAGCGTATCTAACAGCAAGCGAGAGACCACTGGCACGTGAACGATGGTGGAGAATGCCGAGCGCACCAGGTATTCACGTTACGGCAGGCTTGCCGCGTTGCGTGGAGTACAGTTCACGCCACTAGAAAAGCAACACGGCGCACAAAAACCTATTTTTTGCAGATTCCCTTGAGATTTGAAATAAAATAAAATTAAAAAATCACTCTTACCCAAAAACGGGTTGTTATGGACAGGTGGTCGTTATAAAATGGGTCATTGTAAAGAGGTTTTACTGTATGCTTATTTAAAAAGGTTTCAATAACTTCCTGGAACTGAAAACCTATTAAATTTTTAGTTTGGTACAATTGCATGAATACAGTCAAAATGTGAGAGTAATGAATTTTTATATAAAAATTGCAGCGTGCAATTTTACACTATAACATCTAGTAGGTGTTTTACTGTTTCTCGTCTCGAAAGTAGACAAGTCTTATAGAGTAAATATGACAGCTAAGAGCAAACATTCCTCGTTTGTGTTGCATGAGGCAGCTGAAAGCTCTCCTTCCTCTACTCTAGTAAGTATGCAGAAAGGAAGTGAGAGAAATTGCGTAAAAATACTATAAAAATAAATACCAAAGGGGTATGTTTATTACGCAAAAAAGATTGTTAGCCTAGCGGTCAAAGTCTTCTTTACGTACATTTTAATGATTCAGATTCCTGTAAACTTTATACAGGAGTAATAGTTTTTTTAGAGGAAACTGTACTGCATGCAGAAAACTGCCTGTGATAACATATTGTATGCTGTTTTGCCTGTAGTGATGGTAACTATTATTTTCAGGGGCCGTGGAATGGGGATGAGGGGCAGAGGAGATTTCTCTTCACGAGGAGGTGGAGACAGTCGTGGTGGCTTCCAGAGGGGTGAGTGTTTCACTGAAAGTGTTTTTTTCCTCCCAATAATTGGAAATTAAAACTTGAAATTTACTTGGTATACTTCGGCATGTTATAACATAGTTCTTTCTAGTGTTCAAGCATTCATGAAACCTATGTTCGCTAATGCTTAGCCAGGGCGACCACTCGTCGGGAATACCAGGAATTGTCTGGGAATTCCAGTTCATCAGGGAAATGTCAGGGAATTGGACAGTGTCAAGGAACTTCCTGAATTACTAATTTATCTTGTTTAAATAAGAAAACCCGCATATAACAGTTGAAAAAAATTGACACTAATTTAAAAATAATTTAAAACCGTTATATTATGTAAATTTCCGAAACGCGTTGCTACAAAATACATTACAAAGCTTTCCACGACCCTGGGAGACAAAAAACCTGAACCACACACTGCACAGGCTCTTCCAAGTGCATTCAACCAATCCTACACATTATTTGAATACTTCCCAGTGTAGTCAACCAATAATTTGCTCATGCTTGCATTTATCCATAGCCGCTGTTCTAACTGAATACCGTTCCCCCACGATTTTAGCGGCCATCTTGTGAAACCTTAACATGCCACCGGGCTGTTTACACCAGGCTGTATACGTGTCAGCACCAGTCGCCAACGCAATTACGTTTCCATTACGTTCAACTGTTAAATATGTACACAGCTAATAAATAAAGTAACCTGGGAGGAGGTTAGTGACTAAAGTTTTTATTAGTTAATCCACAGACTTTTCTCATTGTCAAAGTAGTATTAAAATGTTTGGAACGCAAGTGGGGAAGATGTGGCAAAGGCAGAAGCGCCATAGGGAAGAAAAATAAAAAGTGAATAGTGTATTGTCGCATGTGCTTAGAGCTGAGAGCTTAATTTGTTTAGTGAATCAGTATGATAAACGTAAAGTTCTTTAAGGTGTTGTGTAAGCGGTATACATTGGTTTAAATTGTTTCAGTGCTACAAATGTATCCATTTTCTGTTTTGAAATATGGCTGCACCCAGAAGAACCAAATTTAATGAACTGTGAGTACTAAATGGTATGATTTCTTCGTGGTTGAAGCCTAAGCCTGAAAATACGTATTTGGCATATTGTAAAGTTTGTAAAACTTTGATTGATAGCACTTAGCAACATGGAGAAGCGTGCTTTGACAAGCCACATAGCCGGAGGGAGGGGGGGTGGGAAACATGAAGGTGGCTGTCTCATTCAAAACACAATCAGTGAGTTTAAAAACATTTTTTAACACTGCCACGAAGCAGGATTCGCAGAATGTAGACAATACGCCTACAGGGTGGCGAGCGACCGGGAAAACCGGGAAAAGTCAGGGAATTTAGGACGTCTGGAGAAGTCAGGGAAAAGTCAGGGAATTCTCTAAAAAAAACCTGGAATTTCAAAATTTGGTAAACGAACATTTCCACGAACACAACGTACCATTTTCTTGGTACGTATACCAATTTTACAGTTCCGTAATATTTTTTCGTACAGATATTGTAGTTGTGTGGAACAGTGGATTTGACACGTGGTACCAGTTTTTCTTCTCAAACACTATTTTTTAGACGTTTTGTACCAGAATTTTCAGTTCCCGCCAGTGTTGCCAGACCAATGGTTTCCCTGACGATGTGTTGTGATGTTTTCAAGTTTCCACAGTAGTAAAAAATTACTCTCTCGTAGTGTTTATTGCATACCGTGTGCCAAATATCGTAAATTTTAATGAAGTTTTAGTAAATAACGTGTTTCAAACCTAGTTGTGTTCTTTTTCCCCAAGAGTTCGTAGTAGAAATTGAAGGCGTGGACTTGGCAACATCGGATTCTTAGTTCGCTTTTGTTCTTAACGTTCTGCATGCTGATACGTTCGTATTCGTTGTCGGTTGTTTATTGTTTACTTGGCGTGGTGCGAATAATTTTTTTCTATGCTTCGTGCGAGTATTAATATCTTCTCATCATGTCTGAAGTCCGTGAGTTTACATTTAAATTGTATTTTATCTACCGTACTGCATAATGGCGGAACACGCCTAGACTTTTTGGCTCGTGCAGTGACAAAGGTGTGTTAAAAAGTTACAGCATAACGTGATCTCGTGTGTGTTTATGAAAATGATTAAGTGCATTAAAAATATCTGGAAATGTGTGTTATTTTCACAACGTAATTAATTTAGGGATATCAGTCATAACAGGAAGAAAGAGACTATTGGTTAACCGATCCTACTACTATTAAATGAATCGCGAAGATCCTGGTGATAACTCTGCAAGGTGCAATTCGTGCAATGTTATTTTTTCTTTAAGCAACATGGGCCGGTGTTCCATTATGAGCCACGTTAAAGGCAGAAAACCCTAAGTAGGCTGGGAGTTTAAACTGTGAAGGTAGGCCTAGATGCTTTTTTTCAAATCTGTACAATGCGAAACAACAATGTTTCCAGATTAGTGTCGCAATAAAGAAACTTAAGTTACAGCGAGATAAGATAGGTTTTTACATCACATTTGGTCTTGCGACGTATTTCACGGATGAAATGAGTTAAATACTAGAGGAGAAGAAAGTTTAGCCTAGTTTGTTTTGCCAAATCATTGAACAAAGTTTCTCAAAAACAGCAGATGCACATTTCCAGTATGTTTTTGGAATTCAACGAGTGATGGTGTAGTGACCAGGTATTACACATCTGTTTTTAGACAACTTATTAAATGCTTTTAACTCTGGTATCAAGAGCTTTTCTCTCCATCACAACAACATTTTAAAAGTGGAGAATGAATTGACAAAAGTAAAAATTTTTGTATTTGAATATTCCTAGGACATTGTTGCTTTGTAAATAATGAAGATGATATATAATTTCTGCAAAGTGAAGTTATTTTGATTACTAGTGTTTAGCTTCACAAAAAAATATAAATATTAAGTATCACTACTTATCGTTTACTGGCCAAACTATTGATTTTAGACATACTGTATAGTTTATTGTGAAAAATGTTTCTACAGACATAAGTAGTCGTACGTAATTTTTTGTTAGGTGAAGTTGGTTTAAGTTGTGTTAGGTTATGTTAGTTTAAGTTAAATTAAGTTACAAACATTAAATTTGGTTTCCTAACCTAAATTAGGCAACCTACCAAAAAATTTTACATAAGTAAATACATTAGAAGTAGTCCTACATAAAAAATTTGTTACCTGACCTAACAACCTAACTTAACCTAACAAAACATCTTTTTACATAGCACTACTTACAACGTCCCTAAAAACAGTTTCCACAAATAAACTACAGTAAAACTCGCTTAAGACGTTCCCACGAGATACGTTTTCCCAGCTGAGTCATTTGGTTCGTTTGGTCCCATCACTTTTGTCATAAGAGCCATGGTTAATTTTCCGACATATTACGTTTTGCCACGTGCCTGATTTCCCGCGTAATACGGTTAACTTGTGTAAAAAAACCATAATTTTTATAAAACTAATGTACGCGATTTTCTTTAGTAAACAAAGTAAAAACTGCAACTGCAAGAAAAATACAGCATTTGTTTACATTTTTGTACCGTCGTCATAGATAACTGACGTGAGATGTAGCGTTCCACAGACAGCGAGCAGGTACACTCAGGATGGCCAATGCATGAGCGTAACACGAATAAATACAATCCGCCACTGGTGATCACGTGCAAACCTGTAGCAGAGTGACCGTGATCGCGTGTGATGCTTGCGCTCACGGCACAATAAATTCAAGATGGTGGCAAGAGAATTGCAGCAGCTAGCACTATCGATTGTACAGAACGCTTTTGATCGCTGTACCTGTGTTGGCAACATTGATCTCTTTACGTGCGTTTGTTTGTCTTGGTTTACGCAAACGATAACTAACGTAAACTTTGCGAAACGTGTTTGAAAATGTTACATTATGAAAAGATGTGTTTTAAAGCCATCTCCATTTTAGTGCAGCATGTTTAGATGGTTGTATAACGGCAATATAATAAAAAAAATAGCTATTTTCGATAAAACAATTGATGATCATGCAGAGGTGTGACGAGTTCGTGGAAACAGTTGTTGACCTGAGTTAAGAACTTTCCACCCCTTTCAAATGCGTACTGTAACTGTCTAAATTTGCGATAGCATTGCAGAAAATTTGTAAAATGCTGAACAGTGTTAACCAAACGGTAATAAAAAAAATAATATCTCTTATTAACATTTCAAGGTGTTCTCTTGAAATGGCATGTGCACGTACCTTGAATCTTCCCATAACAGTATATTCAATTCCAATATTAGTAACTTAAACTATACCAAGTTTTATATTACAAAATATGATAAATGCATTGTTTGCATGGATACTGTCACTTGGATTTTACCTGAAGAGAATTTTTAAACATGAAAACAAAAGCATTTAATAAGGTAAGCTGAATGAGTTTTACGATATTTACCTTAATTTACCCTTCCCATTATTTACACTTGTTCGCTCTGTCCTCCTGAAAAGTGTAAATAAGGGATTTTACTGTACATTAAATTGTCCTTGCAACTCCGAAATAAAATTTTATATAGACAGCACCTACTACAATAATGACTTAAGCTTTAAAATCAGTTTTCTCATTTAAGATGTTTTCCCAGCTAAGAAGTTTGTGGTGTAAAGTCTCTTCAAAAAGTTCTTAACAAGGTTTTACTGTATATGTCTAAAATCAATAGTTTGGTTGATACACGATGAGTAGCGATTCTTAATATTTACCCAAAAAAAATTTTTTGTCGCTATTATACGTGGTTTATTTTATTGATATTTTATTGGTCAGGGAAATAAGAGCAGCTGACCTGGAAACGTCAGTGAATTTTTTTTACAGGATTTGCTAGCCACCCTGGCCTAATATTCCTGTAGAAACTGTGACACCATGTTCTTCAAATTCAGTCGTGTAATTCTTATCACGTGGAGAACCAAAACCATATACAGTAGAACCCTGTTATAACATTTTCCAAGGGACCAACAAAAGGAAATGTTATAAGCAGGAAGCTATAAAATTCCATTTTTACTTTTGTAAAAATTAAATATGAATCAATTTTATCTTTATAGAGCATTGTTAAAACAATACAAAGTAAGGACTAACACACATGAGCCATTCAGTGGGAAAGTGATTAACAATTTTATTTATAGATCATGGCCAATAACATACAATCAGTAATGAAACAATATTTTAAACATAACATACCTTTGAATGAAATTCCAGCTGCTTACAGTTAACCTCTTGTCAACACAAACAAAAATCTGTACAGTTACTTTGTGAAATACCTGGTAATTTTGGTTCGTTTAGTGTTCACTTGACCAACTTTCACGAAGTAGTCCTCAATATGCCACACAGAGCTCAATATTTTCAGGTGTATTGTTTTGTGCACCAACAAAACTTTTCAATGTAGCTATAGCCTCGAAGGCTTGAAGTGATGTTGGTAGAACTTCAGGCTCAGCATCTTCATCATCACCACCACCACCACCTTTATCATCTTTATTCTCATCTTGAGTTGAGCAAATCTCTTCAACTGTCGAGAGTCGGACATGATTGTACACTGTCGTCCACTGCAACATATTCTTCGTAACTGCCCTGGAAATTGCAGGCAGTTTGCATACTTGCCCATTCATCTACAGTTGGAGTGTTATCTGCGAATGGCATGTCGTCTTCGTCGAGCATCTCCACTGCTTCTGCCTCTTCTGCCACTGATTTCTGGAAACCTGCTTTCCTGAAACAGTTAGCAACTGTCGTACACAGTATAGCATCCCACGAGGCAGACAAGAAATGCATGGCATCCAGAATGTTTACCTTTTTAATAGGTTTCTTGGCCTCAACAAATCGAAGCACTCTGTGGCACAATAGTTTCCTGAAACCCATCTTGAAAACATTAATGATGCCCTGATCTAGAGGTTGAAGGCAAGAAGTGGTGTTGGCAAGCAAAAATTCCAACTTGATGTCTCGTAAACTGACATTTGGAGGATGTGCTGCACAATGGTCTACGAAAACCAAAATCTTTCTGTTCTTAAACCCCATTTTAGCATAATGGAAGTGGAGATATTGCTCAAAAATGTTGCAAATCATCCAAGCATTCTTGTTGTTGTCATATCTACAAGGCAAGGTTTTGACACTTTTAAAAACATCTTGGCTTTGCAGCTTTCTCAATGACTAGAGGTGGGAAAAAATGGTGTAACGATTTTTACGCGAAAATACGCGAAACTACGCGAAATCTACGTTTTAAAACGACAAAACACGAAATAAACAGTTACCTTAAATATTTACGAAACTGGTCAGTTATTTGGCCTAAATAAATCCCTTATTTTTATTATTTAACTACAATTTCGATGATTATTTTAGCGTGTG
>PNEQ01089252.1:0-13255 GCA_003012365.1 Medauroidea extradentata | reverse complement strand
ACGCATCACGTGAGGTTTATTGTCACCTCCATAAACTCTTAATAGGGCTGTAGACAGCAAAACTGAGGTGCGATTATGAGCAGATATACCTACAAATTGATCTGGGGGAATTTCTGTGTTAGAATATTCTGCTGACGTATCTGACACATCACTGGATTTGACCTCATTGTGAAGAAGAGTATGATGCTTCTGTTTGCACTTGAAGCATGTGTGAGATGACATGCATGACACTACTGCATGAGCTGTTCCTAGGCAATTGAAACACAACTTCTTGCTACGTGCAAGGTTTTGTCGCTCAGATGATGAGGCGTGGATGAACTCTGGGGATTTGTAAATAGAATGTGTGAGCTGTTTACAGATTACACAAGTTTTCACTGGCTGGGGTTCCGAGTTGGACACAAATACAGATCTGTATTGAGCAACACTGCTGGTCTTGCTACGAACTGAGCTCTTAGGAATACTCTGAATACTGCTACCACCTCCACCCACTCTAGTCCCAACATCCATAGCACAGGCCATGTTGACTTCCCTCTGTTGTAGGAAATCAAGTAGTTCTGCAACTTTGGGCAGTGTGTCAGTACTAGTTTTACGAGAGTTTTCAGACTTTGTGTGCAGTCCTACATCCAATTTTCTCAGAAACAGTGTTATTAAAATAGGATTGTCATCAATGATATTGTGTCCTAATGCTTCCAGTGCCCTAGCATTCTCATTAAACGTGTTAACAAACAGCTTGATTGAGTTGAAGTCTACTAGGTTAGCAGGTTGGAGATCCAGGATTCTGTTTACATAAAGGGTGGTTAGCTTCCTTACATTTTGAAAACGAGATGTCAAAAGTCCTCAGGCTATTGGATAGTTCTCAGCTGAAATTGGAAGGTTTTTTACGAGTTGAAGTGCCTCTCCTTTAAGACACCCCAGTAAATACTGAAATTTCTCTACCGCTGCTAGAGACTGGTTCTCGTGATCTGTGGCCTGATATAACTGTGAAAACAATGGCCACTCCTCCCACTGACCTTCAAATGAGGGCAAATTGATCTTCGGAAGTCGTACGCTAGAAGATGAGGCAGTAACAGGAGTAGCTGGTGCTTCTTGCACAATGTGTGTCGATAAAAATGAGGCTATGACACACCTGGTGTCTACTACGCGAGAGGAGAAATTTTCATGTTGTGTCACGAGAAGATTTTCGTCAAAATCATCGGGAAGTGGGTCTAACTTTAAGAAATCATTGCACAGTGCGGTGACAGTATCGTCTACTGCCTCAAGCTGTGCACCAAAAGCATTAACTTCGTGGACCACTTCCAGAGTAACTTGTGGGCTGTTTAATAGTGCTTGTACTCTCTCAATTATGTGTTTCAATTTTGTCTCCTGTAGCTTAAATTTCAATAACACTGCTCTGAAACCCATTTCAAGATTGAAGATAGACAAATACGACAATTCACTATAAATATAGGATGATAATAGTTATGTGCATATACAAAACAGGCCCAAAGAAGTCTTTATAAAACGACAGAACAAGAGACTATACAAAGACGAGCGGCCATGTGCCGATGAGTAAACAGGCTACAAACGGAAGGCGGACACAGACAACACAAAACGAAAAAACGTGATGAAACACTGCTACTCACCCACGTGGCGATACGGCCCAAATCACCAAGCACTCCACAACCACCAATCACGTACGCCACACACCCGACCAACCTTGAGGACACAAAATACTTGTAGAAACCGCAAGTGTTTTCATTCTTCTCTTCTCTCAATTCGTACACAGACATGTGAAATACGTACACAACTTTTCGTAACAACACAACTTTTCGTAACAGAGCATTGAGGCCTCACACCATGAATGCAGTCGGTAATTAAAAAACGTAACGCCAATTCACACAGAAAGAACATTTAAATTACGCGTGCAGGATTGGTATCTCAATTCTTCCGAGGATGTACGAGACGCGAGTGGATTCTACGAGACATGAACTGTTTCTTGACGCCGAGCGTTCCTGTATGTAACACGTGCATGGTAGTCAGTCACTTCTTGCATATTATGTGAAACATAAACATTTAAAAAGTTTATACGAAACGAAGCGAAGCACTAATAATCCGAACCGGAGGACCAAAATGATAGGTATTGAAGGTTAACTTTCTTATAGAGAGACATATCGGTGCTTGCCGCGTTACTTAAACTTACCGCGACGCCATCTTGAGATCCACTGAGACTTCGATGAGAGCACGAATACCTGCAGGAACAGATATTCATGCGCCCATCTGGGAAAGAGTCCCGTAGTGCAGGCACACACCACAGGGCACGCAAATATTACTGAACACTTATATTTATGTGGCAATGAATTAAAATTTTTGATTGATAGTGCATATGTTCACTTTGGAAAGAGTGATAATGTAGAAGTTGGAACCTGGAGATGTATATTTTTTTCTACTTCACAGCCCTAGAGGAACAGGTCTGAACCACGGTCGTAGGGTCTGGACACTCGTCTATCTATCGGTACTATGGAGTTGACCCCTGTATGACTGAAAGGGCCACTAGCAATGAAGTGTTGTTTTAACATTTTGGGGGTCGATTCTCGAGTTGTTACGAGATTATTTCGATCTGCCGAATTTCACTTACTAAACTTCGAAAAAATCTCACTATGTCAGAATGGTAATCTTGAGTTGAAATTCTGAAGTGCGGAATCTTAGTGCGAGATCTTCCTCAGTTTCGAACTTCCGGTTACACTCCCGCGGCAGAAATCTCGAGTGAAAAGAACGCTCTACTTTATGTCGCACTGAATGCACCCTCTGGAGGAAAAAATCGTTTGTTCTGTGGTCGCGCGGATTATTTTGCCTTTTTTTTTTTTTTAACCAGCACGGCAGTTTGCAAAGATTAAATATGCTACATAAGATTATTTTTGTATTGCACACTTCTAGTAGATACTGAATTTTAAGTCACCACAAAAGGAGATATAACTAGAGTAGCTTTATTGGTTATTTCTTGAGCGGAATTTTCTATACAAAATTTGGGTTAGTAAAATCACAGCAGGTATTTATAGTATGGAACTTCGAATAATTATGTTACAACGGTTAAAAAAATATTTAAATTCGTTGATAAAATTGCAAATGAGTAAAGAATTTGCTACATACAGAAACGACAGGAAGGTGAAGTGCCTCGAACCTATTTTCAAAAATACACCGCACAGAGCATTTAGCCAAGCGCCATTACCACTACACTATGGTATCACTCATACTTTTGCTCTCATTATACATATAATACAGTTCTATGCATACATGTAACGTAGAATGCATGTTTCATGATAAAATTAATGATTTGTTGCGATCGTGTATTAAAAAATGAACAAGCAAAGTATTAACATAATTTAAAAATATGCGTGGGCACTCTGCAGTACTTTATTGCTATATTTTGTCTGTTTGAAAGAGTGAGGTTGTAGAATTACGTGGTAAAAGGGTCATGGCTGCCGTCTTCAAGGCATTGTGTTTTTTTTAGTGGCCCAAAAGGGGCACACTCTAGGTTAGTGTCTAACTACTAGGAGTTAGGAGGGAGCGGAAGGGGTAGCAGCGTGCCAGGCCTGCGGCCTATATTCTCTAACTACTGCATGCAGCTTGGGTTAAGGAGGAACATGGCTCAAATGGCCTACTGTGAGGTTATGAAGCACCAAGCCAGCGTTTGTGGCCTGGTGCTTCCCTCAGATTTAACTGGGAGCTAATCCCGTAGAGGGTCATGGTAAACCCGCGAGGTCGCGGGAGGTAACCCATGACGATGGACATGTGAGGTGGGTTCTCGAAGCTAGGAAGAAAAGATAGAATTCATGCTATGTATAACATGCTTTGTTAGTTGTGTTAGAAGGCAAAAATTAAAGACGAGCAGGGAGGGCTCGTGATCCAGCTGTAAAAGATAAACTTAAATTAAGCTTAGCTCTACTTAACCTAGGAGGTGAAATAACCTAAGTTTCCAGAAGGGCGGGCATGAGTGCCCGCGGTCCCATTTTAGGTGAGAGCAAGGCGTTGCGGAATCGCATCTCACGACCACAAGAATTGGCTCCCTATATAGTGTCTTACTAGCAGTTCTCCTAGCAGCTCCAACACGAGTTTGCTCCTTGCAGTCCCATTTGCGCAATGTTAAAACAACCAATCAGTCATAACAGGGTCAATTTTCAACTCCAGTGTCCAGACCTGTTTCTCTATGGCCGTGGTCTGGACACTGGAGTTGAAAATTGACCCCGTTATGACTGATTGGCACCACTGCCACTGTGGGGTTGTTTTAAGTTTTAACATTGCGCAAATGGGGCTACAAGGAGCAAACTCATGTCGGAGCTGCTAGGAGAATTGTTAGTACGACGGTCTATTGCAATGTTAAAACAACACTTCATTGCTAGTGGCGCTTTCAGTCATAGAGGAGTAAATTCCATATCATTGGTAGATAGGCGAGTGTTCAGACCTGTACTTCTACTACCGTGGTCTAGTTGAATAGTTACACACTACACTATTTGTACTTTTTTTGTCCATATTATTTGCCAGATGTAATAGAGTTTTATAAATGAATTCACTGAAAAATATTAATATTTTCTCCTTTTTAAATAACACTCTGCAAGAATCTCTGGCATATTTGTTGCAGAGAATTCTAATTGCTTTCTTTTGGATTTTAAACATTTTAGTTGCATTAGTTGAGTGTCCCCAGAGCTGAACAAAAAATCATTCATGAATGAAAGTTTCCAAAATAAATCAATTTTAATGTTTTTTTTTATGCCAACTTTGCTACACATCTGAATGAAAAGCAGACAGCACTAAGTTTTATTATCATAAAGGTAATGTGCTCTTTCCAGTCTAATTTTTGATCAATCAATAGCCCTAAGAATTTCGTGGTTTTAACATTTTTGACACGATCCTTATTAAATTTTAATACTATTTCAGTTGGAGCCGAGTTTTTTGTAAGAATCCTCATACTGTAGGTTTTATATATGTTGATGGCAAGTTTATTTAGTGTAAACCAATAAAATTACTTAGTAATTGTCTTGTTACTTTTGTTCCCAAGTTCCTCTAAGGATTTAGAACTAATTAGAATACTAGTGTCATCTGCAAATAATATTGTTAAAACCTCATCCCCTAAGAATTCCAGTAGAACATTTATATAAATAAAAAACAACAGACCCAAAACATGTCCTTGGGAAATCCAGTGTTTCATTAAACCTCAACTTAATACATTTTCTGTTAAACCGTCTTGGATTTGAATTCTTATGTACATATGACTGAATTAAAATATTAAAATTAATATTTATGCCATACAGAGACAACTTTTGAATTAATAATTTGTGATTTACACAATCGAAGGCCATTTTAAGTCGCAAAAGATCCCTAAAATGTGTTCCTTTTTATTAAGAGGCTGGTACATTTTTTGTATGGTTGTAAATAGCATTATCAGTCGATAATCCCAATCTAAAGCCAAACTGAGTATGAGTGATTTGTTTGTGTAGTTCAAGGTGTTTAATTAGCCTTTTATAAATACATTTTTCGAAAATTTTAGCAAAAACAGACAATAATTAAATTTACCTGTAGTTCTCTACTCTTAATTTGTCTCATTTTTTAAAAAAACTGGTTTTACGATACAGTCTCTCAGGGAATTCTCCAGTTTCCAACATTATATTACAAATATAGCTGAGAGGGACACAGATATGATCAACACATCTCTTTAAAAGTTTGTTACTAATATAACCGAAAACGTATGATTATTTTAACTTAAATGCAATTATAATACTCTTAATTTCTAGTAGAGTTATGTATGTAACTTCAATATTTGAAACTTTATTTGTTGGAATATGTTTCAATGAATCAGTAGGATATTGAACTAATGGGCAACTAGCAACTATATTTTATACTACTGTAATAAAATAATTACTGAATAATTCAGGAATTTCTCTTGGTTTGTTTATTTTCTCATCTTTGTCTTTTAGCACAATTTTTTTATCCAATTCTTTATTTTTACCTGATTCCCATTTTATAATTTTCCAAGTACTTTTAGCTTATCTTTAGAATGCTTTATCTCCCTTTCTATATCCATGCATTTTGCTTTTTATAATTACCTTACTTAACATTTTACAATAATTTTTATAAATTTTTTAAAAAACATTCATTAGTACTAACTTGGTACTCTTAATACAGAGTTTTCTTTCTTATACATGAGGTTTTTATGCATATAGTTAACCGTGTTTTCCTTACTGAATTATTTACTTTAACTGATTTCATTGGAAAGTGCTCTTCAAATAATATAATCAGGGTGGAATGAAATAAATTTAATTTTTCATTGCATGTATATGCACTAAACATTGAACTCCAATGCTGCCCTGCCAAGCTACTTTTAAAGCTGATTACATTTCTGTCTGACATAATTCTTAATTTTTTTCATTAATTACTTGTTTATTAGAATTTTCTTTATATTGCAAAGTTTGACCATCATGGTCAGATAATCCATTATAGATGTGAGAAGATACTTCGTATATATCAACGAGGTTCTTATTTTTAAACGTGTTATCTATTATTGTAGAAGAGGATGCTGTTAATATTGTTGGAAATTTAATTGTGATGGTTAGAAGTTGAATGTGCTTCGATCTATAAGTTCGGTTTTATGGTAACTATTCACTGAGAAATCAACATTAAAATCTCCACTCACTATAATTGCATCTGAACAATTGTAAATATATTTAAGGACATAGTCTATTTTAAAATAAAATTTTGAATGTTTCCTGTAGGAGCTCTATATACTGTAACAATTTTAAATTTCGGTTTCCTATTCTAAGTTTACATACACAACACTCAAAATATTCAATACACTCAGTATTAAAATGCTAGCATTTGTATAGTTAACATCTTCAGCATCAAAGATACATACACCTCCAATTTTATGATCATCACAACATTAAGATGCTACTAATTTGTACCCTTATATATGTGATGCTTTACAATTTCAAAATCTCTGAGGTGATGCTCTGAAAAACATAATGCTGTTTGTTTATTTTTGGTATTGTTTGTCAATTTACTTGTTAACAATTCCATATATACAATCAAATGATTACTCTTATTGTTTAATCTTCTAATATTTTGGTGAAAAATAGTAAATATACCGAGGCATTTGCAAAAGTCGGTCTGCTTAGATACATTTATGCCATCCCGGTTTAGGTTACAACTTTTTCTCCCACTTTGTACCGTTTTTAACTGATACCGAGTTTGAATTTGGAATATTTAAATTATTTGTAGATAATATTATTGTATTTACATTAACATTCACCGAGTTATTTATAGGTCTAACAAAACAGAATTTTTTGCATGCTCACTGTTTATGGAGTTAAGAGTATGTGCAAGGGATCTCAACCTCCTGTAAACTATCAGGTTTTGTATCAGTTAATTGCGTTACTAAAACACAAATATACTTACCTACTGCTAATTTGCTTTTCATATTACAATATTGGAATGTGTTGAACTGATGTAACAAATAGCATACGTAGCTAATAACTGAATATACTACATAATTACACACTGACAATCACCACAAGAGTTTTAATTAAACAAATGAAACAGCCAAAATGAGACGTCTATTAAATATTGCTTTATAGTTACTACAAAGTCTATTATGAGACATACAGTGTATGGCACTTACGTTATTTGTATCAATGGTGAATTTAACTTCTTAAATATGTCACAGAAACACCGAGCATGTCTCTGTCACTATTCTGAGCCTAAAAACCTCCCTCCATTAGCTAGAACTAGTGATTTTGGGAGGTAAATATGGCCTCAATTGCGGCTATGTATGCCCAATCCCGGTAGTGCCGCGATGCACGTGCCTTTGTTCTGCATGTTTCCTGCATGTCTCAGCCCTGAGACGCGCCTTAGTAGTTAGGGTAGTTAGAAAAAATTGAAATATTTTCACTATAATTTGGCTTATTTATAATATTTTAACACATTTTGGGATATAAATTGAGGATTGGAGAGTATGAATTAGTAGTCCTTATTTTAAAATGTGGCTACAAGGGGACTTTTGGTGGCTATTTTGAATAATGACTGTGTAATATTTTATGCCCTTTCAAAATCAATTTTACACGGGCACATCCTAAGGATTGGATTATAATATTATTAGGGCCACCAAAATAAAGTAAACTTGCTATGTCTGCCAGTCGAGTATGAAGAGGACCGAGCAGTAGGGTCTAAAGGCGATTAATTTTGAAGTGAACAGCAAGTAAGAAGAGTATGCCGACTTAAGCTATTTTGGCCCAGGTAAGTCCCGTATAAGACTATTGTATTGCCACCCAAAGTTGAGTAATTTTCGTTCAAGTTGTGTTATTTGGAACCATTGCAAATTGTTAATAAGGATTTCGGGATGGATAAGTTGAAATTTTTGGAGTTAATAAATCCTTTTCCTGATTTATTGGCATAACGAAGGATAGAGATAAATCTGTACCAAGAGGTCCTGGGATTACTAGTGTACGTGTGAAGAGCAGTCGAGGAAAATATCAGAGACGTTTTTTAATTTTTCATTTAATCCTGAGAACATTTTTGATTATTTTCTGATTAATAAATTATTTGATTTTTTATTTAGAATGCCTATAGACTTTAGGAAACTGTTTGGTTATACATGTAATGGTTTTAATTTTTTGGTATCCAGTCAGTTTCCTCACTAGATTTTTCAGAATTTTCAAAGTATTAATTTCATTGCATTTGAAATCAGAGTTACCGGTATGGTTTTATTTGTCTATGAACCTATGTATGGTATGGTAAATTGTTTAACTAGGTGTGACAGTTTTTTACACCTGAATAATATTCTGATATCATCCACACCTATATACACTATCACACTACTGTCAAGTACTCACAGACCATCAAGTATTTAGTTATTCACAGAGTGTCAGCCCAATGTGGTGGCACAAGTACAAGTCTGCTGTCCTAATTGCTAACTGTATCTACAATTTCATCTAATAAATCAAACCATGGAAGATGAGAACCAATCATACTTTCTGTGCAGCTCCATAGCTACTCAGGGAAGGAGTATACTGAATTGACTTTTCTGAAATGTCAGAGAGTGATCTAGCCTTAGGAGAGGCCTTGGATACCAGTAGGGAGGAAGTTCCGAGGTATCTACCTTAAGTTTCTAGGCCACCTACACCAATTTTCACTAACACTAGTACAGACCGAGAGTCCACAACCATACGGCCTATGGCATTAGAAGATATAGCTTCCAGGACAGGAAATATCACCCTTAGTCAGAATAAAATAACTGCTAACTTAGAAGCGAAATTAGAGGCTACACAAAATCAGGCTAAATTGGAGGTTACTCAAACTCAAGTGCAACATTAGAGGCTAAATTAGAGGCTAGTCAAACTCAATTAAGTGCAAAACTAGAGGCTAAATTAGAGGCTAGTCAACTCAATTAAGTGCGAAATCATAGAGTCCATACAGAATCAATTAGCTACTGTACAGTTTCGTTTAGTGGAATAATTAAATTCTAAATTTGAAGCCCTAACTGAACATCTCTCCAGATAAATTTACAAGCAAGTTATACGAATTCAAACACAGACAAAAGCCCTAGTAGCTCAGAACAAGTCTAAAATTACGTAATTACAGATTGTGGTTGATTCGACATGTGAGGAAATGGCCATACAATTAGCTGATAATAACCACTGTGTACAAGTAGTAGAGCGACAGGCCAGCCTGAACCGCACTGCCAAAGCCGAACAAATTTCTAATGAAGTTGACAGGAACTTGAAAGTTATGACAGGCATGTGGATACCAAGATAGCAAACATTGCCATGTTGGCCAGCGACACTAAATCGTCAGTCATACTAGGACAGCAACTCTAGAGGAACAGTTTAATAGCTTATTAAACAAGGCCAATGTGAGTAGCCTATTCTTTCACCATCATTAAATGCTACTGCTACAGTTGAACCTACCATTGCTAACACTGCCCAGTTACCTATTAGTTCTTGTAGCACAAGTAATATTCAAGCAGGTAATCTGGCTCACCATCCAGCCAAACAATCGGCTGAAAATATACCCAAGTTTACAGGGAAGCAGTATGAAAACCCTGTTAACTACATCCGAAAGCTTGATGAACATATAGATTAATTTTCCTTAACTGACCAGGAGATACTTAAGTGCCTAAACGTCAGTCTGGAAGGCACAGCCTACTTCTGGTGGAGGTACAAAATGTAATTGTATATTCTCATCCACAGTAGAACGATCTTTTCCTATCAGAGGTCTGGAGTATACGTATCCAAGGACTGATATGATCACAACTAGCCCAGGATAATTATGATCCCAAGACAGGTCGCACCATAGAAGAACATTTTAATTATTTTGAAAGGACCCGACATTTTACAACACCCACGAGTCTGACGAGTTTGTTGAATTAATAATTTTACAACTACCAGTTAATTATGGAATTCTGCAGGCTTTCGCGGCCGTTGTCGAGTTGACTGACTTGGCTTCCTGGCCACCTTCCGTTATTCACTGATTTCACTGGCCAGTGTTTTCAGTAATGTCAGCTATAGTTCTGAAATTGCTGACGGCACTGATAGTCACTGATGGTCGGTTGATGACGATACCCTGTGCGAGGCTACATCCGTTCACTGAGATTACCGATTTTACTGGCGTTTCAGAGCATCAGTGTTGTCAGTAAACCAATATTTTTGGCGGAAATTCAAAAGTTGAAGTTATCTAATTATAGGACGAGTCTTTTTAATATATAAGGGCCAAAGAGGGTATATATTAATTTATATACGTTTATTTAACGTCTGTTTATAGTTACAGAAGCGTTCGTCGTGCAGTTTGCAAAGACTAAATAATGTTTAGAGGTTGAATCATACCTTGTTTTTGCATTTAAAAATAATGGACACAGCTTCCCAAACCTTAAATACACACAATGTATAAGCTGCGTCGTGAAAAAACGAACAAAACAATATCAGTCGTAAGTCGTGCTAGATGTATCAATATGCTAAAAATATACCAACTTTATTATTAAAGTAAATACAATTTATACAGCAAACAAAATAAACATGACAGTTTATCGCAAGAATGCAATCACAGATATGCCAGAGATGTGGTTGCTAGGCAACGTACATTGCAGTTATGTTTACTGATTTAATGTTCCGATATTATCTATTTACTGACAGTGAAAATATTTTGCTGATTACTGACGCTGTTCCCTTATTGTTCACGGACACTGGCAAACTGTCAGAGATATCAGTGAAATCAGTGAAAAACGGAAGGCGGCCTCTCTGTGACGTCAAGAGTGGACGAGAAAGTATTCTTTCTGCGTCACTCAAGGTCTTCTACTGACCTTGAGCGTCACTGGTTGGCTGGTTAGTTAACAGTGTTGTTGCAGCAGGAAATAGTTCCGATGCTATAGTGCTATGTTTTAGTTCAGACATAGGGCGCCTTCAGCGGGCAAAGCGCTGCAGAAGCGCTTTACGCTGCACACGTTCAGCTGCTATCGCTGGCCACCGCTGCGCTGCAGCGCTTCCGCAGCGGTTGTAGCGAAAATATACTCGCTGCGAGTCCGCTGCAAGCAGACGATTGTTTTGATTTGAAATTGAAAAATGGCGATGTCTGTAATATAATCAAACGTTTTGTTGAAGTGGAGCGAAATATTTTGGGATGTAAAACTCAACAGTATAATACTGAATGTGTTGAAATTGTTCTCCATCTGTGCTAATAATACAGTATTTTCGTAGTCTTATTAAATATTACCTATGAGAGTAAAATGGATGGGCAAACTTGTGACTAGTGTAGAAATCCGTGCGGAAATATTCGTAAACGAGAAATTGATGTACTGAGCGACGCTGACAGTATATAGGGATAAACAAGTTTTATTTTCAGGCATCGTGCATGATAATAGATGATCCATACAATAATAAATTCCGTGTCTATGTACGAGACTAAATAAATAAGAAACTCGTAGGTTCGATTTGTAAACATGCTTTTAAATTTCTTCAGTACTCGTAGATCGCAAATTCATTAGTTTTCTGCGTATTTCAAAAGTGTTCAAAGGTTTACAAGGCCTTTATTTAAAGCCTGTGTTCAGGATGTAGAGGACAAGGACGGACTATGTTGACTGTTTTGGTTATAGCCTAAAACAGTAGTAAGCCTACTGTGGTCAACTGAATAAAATAAAACAGTATAGATACAGGCTTACAACTGGGCATTCATCGAGTGGAAAGCACCTCTAGGAATACTTACTTACTCCACCTCACATTCCCTGAACTACCACACCCTCATCAGTCACCAATTCCCCCTTAAAACATTACACTCCCAGACCATTCTGTCTCTCATACACTGTCCTTCAAACCCCAAGAAGCTTTCTGCTACTCGTATCTCTATCCCTGTACAACAACCTAGTTAAGTAACCTTCCCCACCCTCCCACTCCACATTCACCCCTTTATACATCCTGACCATCCTTTATAATCTTCTGTCCTTCAGAAGGTTCAACCCAACTCCTTTAACAGTACAAATGGTCTGAATTCCATTTCATACTCAACCTCACCTTCATTTATTTTTTACATTGCTACCGGTCTTTGCACCTTTTCCCATACCCTCATCTCCTCTTCCATGTATGAGTACTAGACTGAAGCAGCATACTTCAGTAATTGCCTAACCATTGTCCTATAAAGCCTTCTCCTTCACTTCCCCACCGACTTCCTTAAGATTTTATCCAGCATAACTAAGGCCCTTTTTTCCTTTAATACTGCTCTCTGCTTTCATTTTCTGTCCCTGAATCATCACCCCCAAGTACTTGTATTCTGAAACTTTCTCTATCTCCTGCCATTTGTCCATGCATTAATATCTTGTCCTTGTGGACATACTATGCTTTCCAAATATTTATTTTCATTTATTCCTCTCTGTCCACCCCTCCTGTAACTGATTCTGCCCTCCCTATATACTATCATATGCAAACAGCCTTAATTTAGCAGTCACCTATGCCACCAGAACACTCACTGTAATGTAAAAAAAAAAAAAAAAAAAATGGGCCCAGCACGATAACGTATGGAACTCTTAACGTAACCTCCCCTTCCTTTGATAAGGAGTCCCCCGCTTTCACACTCTCGTGTTCGTTCCTTCAGAGGGTGTGATACATAATTCAATGCTAAAATCATTAATCTATGACTGTAGGTTTCGTAAAGTCAATTTGCAAAAATCAAACAATAGCAATCCTAGACAATAGTTTTAGCCAACGTTTTCAACAACATTGTTTCCAGTGTTACGAACTTCTGAGGC